>JAOVVA010000028.1:1121078-1139339 GCA_028565275.1 Leiocassis micropogon | reverse complement strand
CACACACACACACACACACACACACACACACACACACACACACACACACACACACACACACACACACACAGCGCCTGTGTGCACAAACGGAAGCACTTATCTGTCGGGATTTATTTTTACTTTTTTAAAAAGGTAAAGTGCAGGTTAATTTGTTTTATTTTTACTTAATATTTTGTGTTTATTATTTTTATATATTTAGTTTTTTGGGCTGTGGAACGAATAATTTGTGTTTCTATTATTTCTTATGGGAAAATTCGATTTGATTTACGAGTGTTTTGGAATACGAGCCCATTTCCGGAACGAATTATGTTCGTAATCCAAGGTTCCACTGTATGTTACACATTATACTCTAGTACTATATATTACAAAATACTCTGCATACTACAGTATACAATCCATACTATTTATTAATGCTACATGCTTTATGCCACACAGTACACATCACATGTACTATATATGTACAAAAAAACAACAACTTCCAATTAGTTTTGGTCCAGATTACTGATTTAATGAAAATCCAGTCTGTCTGTCTGTCTGTGTCCAGCCGTCTGGACAAAAAACAAAACAACTGGGCGAGGTTTGTAAGAAGTGAAGCCTTACAAACAGGAGGACTTTGTTTGTTAAAAAAAAAGAAATAATAATAAAAAAAGTTACACCAGGAGCCGTTGCAGGAATAAAAGGCCGAACTGTAATGCAAGAAGTCTTAAAGGTACAAATATTTATGAGCTGTAAAGCACCTGACTGAGGTATGAGCTGTTAGAT
Organism: Leiocassis micropogon; assembly: GCA_028565275.1. Classification (NCBI taxonomy): domain Eukaryota; kingdom Metazoa; phylum Chordata; class Actinopteri; order Siluriformes; family Bagridae; genus Leiocassis; species Leiocassis micropogon. The sequence goes on along the minus strand of JAOVVA010000028.1, from coordinate 1,138,577 downwards.
ATACTCCTCTTTCCATCTTCCCTTGTTATGTAAAATGTATTCTGTTCCCCCAGCGCGCCGCGCCGCGTCATCTCTATCCCCGCGCTTTAAAAGACATCGGGAGTTCTTCTGGAGGCTCGTCGCTGGAACGCTGGCGGATCACACGTGCGAGTGCGAGCATGTGGTGTGTGTGTGTGTGTGTGTGTGTGTGTAGCAGCGTTCACAATGACAAGTCCTCGCGCAAGTCCTCCTAAATTGCAGTGCGCGGTTTATTTCTGTTCCAGGCTGCTGTGTGATTGACTGAAGAGCTCTGCTCTATTGAAGGTCTGTTAGAAAGGAGCAGCTGCCACTTCAAAGTCGCACACACTCACACTCAAACACACACACACACACACACACACAGGAACTACAGAGTTCTTTATCCATCTTCAGTCTCACAAAAAAAAAAAACTTAAAAAAAACCTCACACATGCTTGCTTGCTGAAGAAGCATGAAACTCCACGTTAAAGCGAAACGATCCTGTGATTTAAAAAAAAAAAAAAAAACATTCTGGGACAAATCGCGGCTGAAACATTGCGACGTGCAAAAAAAAAGAGAAATTGGACGTTTTCAGTGATGTGTGACGCTATAAAAAGATTTAATGATGGTGTAGACATCTCTCCTTTCTGTCACACCATCTGCTCTTCATTGTGTGTGTGTGTGTGTGTGTGTGTGTGTGTGTGTGTGTGTTTCATGCAACATCTCGCAAACAATTACACCATCCGATAAAAAAACTAAGATCTCCGGTCCAAACATCTAAACCTAGAACAATTAATCTTACTCATTAATCCTGACCGGTCCAATCAGCGAAATGTATTTCTACATCAGTATTCTCTCTGTCTCTCTGTCTTTCTCTGTCTCTGTCTCTCTGTCTTTTACTCTTTACATCTTGTTGCTTTCGGGCGCGTTAATGATTACTCGCTGTCCCGAAAGAGCATCCTTTGTCTTATCGAAAGGCCTTGTGGAAATCAGCAACCGCTGGAGGAAGGAAGCCTCGCAGACGACGAGCGACGCCCATCCTGGAAACAAAAGTCGGACCGGGCCTGTATCGGAGACGCTGACTTGATTAGAGCAGGGGTTTGTGGGTCGCCAGGACTCGCTGACAGACTTACCGCTCTGTTTGTGAGCTTCACGCTCTCTCTTTTTCTCTCTCTCGGGAGATATTACTAGTTGGATTTCCTGAAATAAAATTTTTTTTAAAAACATCAAAACCTTAAACGTTCAGGCGCTGATGAGCTCAGCATTTCCACCACTTCATCAGATACCCACTGGACTAAATTTACTGGTTTGCTTTTAGCTAAAACACAGTATTCGGAAATTATTTTATGTATTTATTTTTTATGATATACCTATAATACAGAAAATGTGTGCGGCCAAAGAAGCTACTTCTGAAGTTTTCCAACATGGAAGTGACCGATCTCACTTCACTAAAAATTTCAAGTTGTTCAGCCGTTTTAGAGCGATGATTTTAAATGTGCTCCAAAAATGGACATTTTTCAGCGTTATACTGTCTCGCTTCAAACCATAATCATTTAAAATGCAAATTATTCACATTTATTCATGAGTATTGATACTAAAATTGGTGGACGTTTCTAGGAGCATATGGCCTGTAAAAATTGTCTTTAATTGTTTTTTGGTAAAAGCTTAAAAGTCAAAAAAAAAAAATGTGTAGTGTCCGTAACCATGTCAGATTCATGTTGCAATATCTTCACATCTTTGCGGTTTATAGAAATAACACACTTTTTCAGGTTTGTGTCTTTTCATTTGAAATCTAAATTGGCCGAGTTTCATCTGAATGACAATTAAAACCGTTGAAAATTTTAAATTCAAAAACTAAAACATAAAAGGGTGTGAAATCGTGTTTAGCAAATGTGTTTCATTTTATCTAATAAAAATATAAATGTGTATGTATATTTAACCATTAACCATATTTATCCATTAAAAACAAACAAACAAAGCATGGATCGGGAGAGTAAGAAGCATTAAGTGTTATGAAAAACACTTTTTTTTTTTTTTTTAACCTAGACGAGACACTTTAGCACAGAGACCATCTTTCGGCTGTTTCTGCATTATCATTTCTGTATTTTCTGTATCATTTCTCATTCGGGTGTAAGCCGGACGCTAGGCGTAAAATAAGCCGAGGCCAAACCACACACTAACCTGGCTAGCTAAACGCAAAGAAACGACTGAAGGTAACCACCAGTGTGTTTGCCTCAACACTTTATAATAGTAAAATTAGCGTTCTCGTTTTTTTTTCCCCCCGGAAGCGACGATCTCAACATGGTCAAATATCCTTATAAAGTCAGAACGCTGTGCTTCGTTCTCAAAGCAGTCGACGCTATGTTTCTCGTTTTTTGTGTAGCTGTGCGGTTTTTACATATTTACATTTTAAAGCCGTACCGACAGCGGCGAGGTCGCGCGGACACCATTTTGAGGTCGAGGTGCAGAGGTCAGCTCGCACATGGACCACAGGAAGGAGGCTTCAGGGTGTGGGGCTGTTTGCTAGGTTTTGTGTCCTTGAGCTTTCATCCTAATAATCCCCCCAACTCACACACACACACACTTACACACACCCGGATACGTCCTGTGGAGCCGGGGGCCGTTTCAGTTGAGGCACGATCACGGATTTAGTTTTTTATGTAGGCGGCGTAAGATTTTGTGGCTTTAGAATATAGCTGCGTAAAGCTAAGCGTGCTCGAGTCGATATGATGCTGAAAAACGGCTTTTTCTTTTTTAATGAGGTTTATTATAGAGTTTTAGGTACAGTAGACCAAGCGCTTTAAAGAACCAGGCTTACGTATTGCATAATAGTTTAGGAATTATTTTACGTAAAGACGTGATTTTAATTGATAGACGATTTGCAAATTTATCCGTAGCTTCACATTTAAGCAGTAAAATTATTTGTTGTTTATTTTTTTCTTATTTCATCCACTTTTTTGGTTTTTAATTACTGACATTTTATATATAGGGTTTTAAAAATTCAACAAAAAACAACAAAAAAATTAATTACTAAATAAAAAACAATTTTTTTTCATGTGACGTGATGTGACTTAAATACTTGTTGTCAGTTTTCAAGTTTCCACTGATTGCTCGATGAGTCTACGTGATGAAAACGCTTATAAGCGATAGGAAAATAAAGTGCAAAAACAGCTCTAATGTAAGAACATCATGTTACTCATCTTAGCATGACTCCACTTCTCTAATGCTAGCTCTCTGACTAAAGTAATCCCAAAGTAAAATCACACAGATTGTGTGTAGAGTTAGTGTGAGGAGTGTGTTGGCCCTCCAGGAGATCAGTTTGTGTGATCTTCAGTGAACATATCGATCGGACCCCCAGAGTTGTCTGTCTCTCTCTGTCTTTTTCGGTCTCCAAGTGACCAAAGCATGATGCTGTTCATCAACACTTCCGTTCTCATGTGTGTGAGTGTGTGTGTGTGTCTTTGTGTGCGAGAGATGCGGTTTTCCTACGAGCTGCCTCAGGGCACCATCTTGGCTTTTATTTCCATTCACTCAGGATCTCAGTTGGACAATTTGTCCTCGTTCTCCTCTCAGATGTTCTTACTGTTAGGAGTTGTCCAGGGTCAGACTTTCACTATGCAAATTATGTCGAGACATAATACAAGTGATCAGATTTTGGAATAAAATTCATCTACAGCATGTCTTTTTTTCCCTTGAAGTGCAATAATAAACATAGGAAAATTTGTTTTGCCGGTTTGGTCAATTCTTGCTTAAGCTCCGCCCATCCGGCACATGGTTTTACCGCAGCATTTGATTAAAACTAAAGCGTACTCCAACCTCCTAATGAAAAACACACACTCAGAAAGTCAGAGTCTAGCATGTGATGTCCCCAGTTTTTCCAAACTTGTAACTTGATCATGAATTTTAAGCTTTATGTGAATTCCTTCCTTTTATTCTGTATATCTTTATATTATTGCTTCCCCAATTAGTCACACAGAACTTCACATTATGAGGGCGTGTTATATTCAACTTACAACTATGTTATTATTATTTTTGTCTTGGGAAACCAGGTTTTAACAGGTTGTGTTGTGAATCTAAAGCCACAAAGCTACAAATCTCTCCTCCATCACCCACTAATTAGCATTCGACTTCTGGTTAATTAGGATTCCCCCCCCCCCCCCCCCCCCCACACACACACACACTTCTCTCTCCACTTTGTTTGAAACCGAAAATTTCTCACCTATGGGTTATTTTACTCACATCTTGCAACCGTATGGCAAGAATGCAAAGAATAAAAATAAAACAGAAAAATGATTTAAACTCTTCCCACACCACCGCTCTCTTTCCAGCCGAGGCTCTTAAAAAGGTTATTTTACCTTTTGAAATGGCACGCTCTCATGATTTTACTCTTTCTTTCATGTTCAAACGGAGCACCCCCCCTTACCCCGTTTACCCTTTTCACTCTCTCCTTTCATCTCTCGTCATACATTTATCCGTTTTTTTTCCCCAGCCTTTGTGTCCTTTTTTACGTCTCGTTTATCACGCAAAAATGTTTTCGGCTCTCTTCGCTCATCCTTGTGAGAACCGTCGAACAATGGTTGTTTGTCTCTGGGTGTTAGAAAGGAGAGCCGTCTGGTCCGACCCTGTCTGAGGATGGCCGAGAGCACCTGGTGTACGAGATTCCTGTAAGCGACTCAGGGTCAGCCGGACTCGGCCTCAGTCTGAAGGGCAACAAGTCCAGGGAGACGGGCGAGGACCTGGGTATCTTCATCAAATCCATCATCAACGGAGGGGCTGCTTCCAAGGCAAGTCATATTTCTTTCCTAACACATGCTCGGATTTAGAGCAAGATCCCACAGTAAAATAGCACCTTATCTCTGATTGGTCAATTTTCAAGAAATCAAACTTTTGCAATCAAATATATACAGCCACAATCAAATATCTAACCTGCATGTTCATGCAGTTATCTGGTCAACCAGTCATGTGATAGCATCTCAGTACGTAAAGACATGCACGTTAACATGCTTGAAGACATTACACATGCAAGAACCATGTGTTTTTCTTAGATCTATTCTATATTAGGGTATATAGATCTCCAACCATCACTTACACACCATTAAAAAACAAAACAAAATGAAAAAAAAAAACACCCACACACATGCCTGGCATCAGCCTCATTAATCCTAATTAAAGTTTCAAAAGCTGCACTGATTAGCTGGAAGTGCCAAGGGACGTTTAGCAAAAACGGCACCATCTCCAGAGACGGCTCCTGGGAGAAAAGCTCTCGTCGACCTGCTGCGTCTATCTCAGCGTGCGTTTGCCTCTCCGTTTTTCTCTCCATTAAAGGCCTCTTCAAACGAGTCAGCACCAGCGGTCACTGGTTAACGACCCAGCCAAAAGGTCACTGACGACCAGAAAACGCTCAGACAATGAGAGGTCTTTAGCAGCTCCGGTGGCTCTTAGCTGCTAATCTCTTTTGTGCGCGGCTCCTCCTCCTTGTCTGAGTTCTATTTCAAGAAGTGCAGCTGTGAGTTCTAATTTAATTCACTCCGTTCCTTTTCTTTCACACAGGAGTGTGTTTGGGGTTTGTTGAATTGCAGTTGAAAGTATGAATGCATTAATCTTTTAGGCGTGTGTGCTAATCTGAATATCAATGTCAACATCAATAGCAATGATTTTCAGCAGATGTAACCTTTAGCTCTTCAGTATTCTTTGCCCTATTGAATAGATTGGAATGCTTCTTGCTCATTTCTGAGTGTTTGTTGCTGGACTTCTATGGATCATATATTGAAAAGGATCATAATGTCATCGCATAAAATGTACGATATTTCCAATTATCACTATCAATTATTTTTCCCAACCAGGATGGTCGTCTACGAGTGAACGACCAGCTTGTGGCCGTCAATGGCGAATCCCTTCTCGGCCGATCCAACAACGATGCCATGGAAACCCTGAGACATTCTATGTCTTTGGAAGGGAATCATCGAGGAAACATCCAGTTAGTTATCCTCCGAGCAGTGGAGCCTTCCCCTGCCCAGGTACGCCTAGTTTCATTTGGCGGTCCCCATTCCCAGGTTCCATTGCACCCAGGTTACTCTGTTCAGTATCGCAGGGCCTTAGAGTCTGAGTCCCGGCGGGTTGTCTATCGTTACCATCACTATGGCCACTACGGGCTTTCAGGTGGCCTCTGAATTCCCTGATGTTTGACTAGAAACCTTTGCTTAGGACCAAGTTCTAGGGGTAGAACCTCAAAATTTACATCTCTGTAGTGGTTTCTACATGATATACCTGCAATACAGTTTAAAATAAGTTTTGGAGGTCTTTGTAAATCAAGTGTCCCCACTGTTCCTACACAAAACAAGGTTCCTACAATACAGTCCTCACACTGATGGTTTAAACATTTCCGAGACGTCATTATATGGCAGCTCACACTACAGGATGTTTCCATACTGTATATCAGATGCCTATGCTGTATTTTTTCACAGAGCAAGGTCCTCACAATGTAGAACCTATTCAGCAGGTCTCAGAGTATATCAGGTCCCCAGAACACAGTATAGATCACTTTCATATCACTGTGCAGGTTGAAACAAGTTCAACAGTTCAGGTCCAAATGGGATAAGGTGTATTCTGTTTATCATGTCCTCCACACTGTACTGTAGTGGCCAAATGTTTTGAAAGACCCTTGAAGATAATTTAAATTAATGACAACCAACATAATGTATGTAAAGTATGTATATTTTTTTTATTATATGCAATGACATTGCTATAGAACAATCAGTATTTGGTACGAAGTCCCTTATGCTTCAAAATTTGCTGGATCCTGCTGGACATAGAGTCAAAAAGACAAAAAGTCCGCAGCACTCTAGTGTCCCATGCTCAGCCTGCTTTACTGCTTCCTGAAGGTCATGCACAGAAGATGGTTTCTTGACTGCTATAGTACTGCCACTTTCTATAGTTTCCTATTGGGTTTAGTCCTGGAGATGACCCAGGACATGGCTCTAGAAGTTGAACACCATTGTCATGTAACCGTTTTTCACTAGTTTTAAGTTAATTAGCACAACTCTTCAGTTATGTACAGTAAGCTAGAACTACTAAGTAAAAACACAAAGAACTATAAAGGACAGCATACTTATGTATGTTGTTTTAATACTTTTGGCCACCACTGCATTTCCTCACAAAAAAAAAATCTTCTCACAGTGCAAGTATAAAATCTTTCAGGAGGTCTTTGTATATCTGGTCCCCACAATGTAGCCTCAAACAGTTTCAGGCTTTTGTTTGTCAGGTTCTCACACATCAAATCCAGGCAAATTTACGACACCCATCTATGACACTGGGTCCCTACAATACAGTTCCAAGCAAGTGTACATGTTTCCTTTATATCTGGGTACCAAATCGTGTGACCTCACAGAGCACGGTCCCCTATTAAACGCGGGTCCAAACACTTTTAGGGCTTTGTATGTCAGGACAGAAACAGATCAGGTCCTTACAGTAATGTGAGATACTGTTATTTTTAACCACTTTGTAGTGAGGGCAGACAGAGGACTTTTTTTTTTTTGACACTTTTTTTTTTTTTTTTTAAACATGTGAACGTTCTGAACTTGTTTCCTGTTATTCCATTTTTTACTTCCTTTTTCTGTAGTAATCATTTGTATTAAATTATACTTTTGGTATGTTATACATTTTTCTTAAAGCTTGTTTTGCCTTTTCCCCCTCAAATTCCTGCCTGAACACTTTTCTGTGCTCTCTTTCTTTTTGTAACCATTTCTACTTGTTCAATAAAAAAAATCTCAAATCTCTGCATGCTCTTTCCTTCTTTTCTTTCTTTCTTGATTGTGTGCAGGTGGCCTCCTATGTATTTGAGTTTGCGCTATTCTTCACTATGTTTTCCTGAGGAATTGCTAAAATAGCAGGCAATAATTTCCATTTTGATTATATTTTAATCATTCCAGTTAGAGTGTATCCTGGTGACAGGTGGTCCAATTCAGTTTGAGCTTGTTTGCTTTTTACCTCTCAAGTCCGCACCTGTTTATCGGTTCCAGTTCAGTTCGTCTTACGCTGTTAGGCAAAAAAAGTTTCCAGTTGCCAAGTCGGATGTCTAAACTCCCCATAAATAATCTGAATCTTTGAAATTATTCTCAAAACAGATGTCAGTATTTCAAACAGCATGGATTGTTAGTCGGGTTGGTGAGTTTAGACATTTGTTTAGACATGCAAATAAGAACCAGGATAGAGGATGAAGTCCGTTCTGTCAAAGATCGTGGGAAGATATTAACCATGATGTTTTCTTTTGTTGGGAATATTTCATGTCTTCATTTGGAACTTGTCTCCACCGAACAAAGATAAGGTGGTATGCTTGCATGTTCTGCAGAGACTGGTAACAGTAACACTCGTCTAAAGGGCCTCATGTTTGGAAGTGTTGTGGGTTCTTTAATATGATTTTTCGGTAAGCCTGGGAAGAAAAAGCCATTAAGGGTGTGCACGTGACCTACAACCTAGATCATATGATAAGGCAAGACAACGGCTGGAATCAGTCATTTCTGTCTGAAATCACAGAGTTTGCAACAGTAATATATGAAGCCCAGCCACCGATGAAGCCTGGCCTGCCTTCCTTAGACAAGACTAAAGTACTTCAACAGGTTTTTAATTACACCACGTTGAAGAAATTTTTTGCTTTTGCATTTACAGCATTTGCCAGATCGACTCATTTAGAGCAAGTTCTATTTATTTCATTATACCTTGGAGCAGTTGAGGGCTGAGGGCCTTGCTTAGGGGCCCAGCAATGTAGTACTGGGGTTTGAACCTGTGACCTTCCAACCAAAAGTCCAACGTCTCGACACTGATCTGCCCCTTCCCTGTTTATTGATGGTCTGCCCATTCCAAGCCAAGACCCCTGACATAGCCATGGCTATGATTTTGTTTTGTTTTTTTACAGAATTATTGGGGCAGGACAGGAACATTTCTGATACAATAGTAAAGAATTTTTTTCCTACACACCCTCCATCAAGTCAAATCCCTCAAGTGAAGCAAACTTAGCCGTTCATCTATGTCCAAGGGAGATGAATGGTTATGAACTCCGAGTCGAGTTCAGGAATCTGACTTTGTCTAAAAGGAGATGAGCACCACAGGAGGGCATTAGCATATCACCCCCTCCATCTACTCTGAGATTGACAGTGATTGGTGCCGCCTCAAACGTCCCCTCGATAAAAGTTGACGTGTCGGCTGTGATGCATTCCCTATGAATCTCGTGCAGGCAGGCTGATCAATATGCCATTAATCATGGTGGGAAAGTAGCGAGATAAGAGAACGAGTGGGAGTCGAGACACGCTAGACGGGTTTTTGGTGAAGTGAACCCGCTGACACGTCCTCCACCTCATCGAAATTTAATTCACCGCTTTTGTTTTTCGGATTTGTTTAATGAACGAGAAGACACCGAATTCTAATTAAACTCTACAGCGCTGAAATGTAGCTAATGAACGAGATAAATAAGCCATTTCCCGGCTTATGCGCTACCTCCTTTATTGTCTTGTTTCATTTCCCGTTTCCTGCGAGGTGGATACATGACAAACTCCGTCTCAAACCGTAACCCTGTTTTCTCAATGGTTTTTCAAGCCGTTAATCAGATTACACCACGGGTTCTTTGGATAAAAGCCAGCCTCTGAGATTTAATGAAAGCACGCCTGGGGCTGGCCTGAGGGAATCTAACCTCGTGTCACCCCTACTCCTGCCCCAAGGTCCAGCAAAGCAGAACCGGCTCGAGTCTAGGGTTTTCTTTTGTCGGTGCTTTGTCCTCTGCTACAATAGTCTGATTAAGACACAAAGCTTTTGAAGGCAGCAGGGGGGCGTGTCTGTGTGCTGGTAGCACTCGTCAGGAACAGTCATTAATGCCAGGATGAGAATGGTTGATGGAGAGGATGGGGTGACTCTGGGTATAATATTTATACAGGGTAATGTGCGAAGTAGCCAACCAGACACCATGCTCCTGATTGCCTTCTTCCTCCTGTCAACTCTGTGTGGGAGCATCGGTGTATATATATGTGTGTGTGTGTGTGTGTGTGTGTGTGTGTGTGTGTGAGAGAGAGAGAGAGAGAGAGAGAAAAGGACAACACAATACCCTCCCTTCCGTCAGCACCATGATCAGAGCAAATGCCTAAGACAAGACAGAAGGGAGCAACCACCACAGCCAAAGATCTCCATAGAAACGCTTATGTTACTTTCTCTTTCTCCCCCCTCTCTCTGTCATGCACTAGAAATGGGGATATGAAAAGCATTACATGTTAAAAGAGCCATCAGCTACTGTAATGATGTCCCTCCACCTGAGATTCATCCCTCCTTGCTGTCTCGCTCGTCCTTTGTCTCTGTATCTCAATGTCCGTTTAAGCTAATCAAGGGTAGGTGTATGTTAGTAGTAGCAGTAGTATGACGGAGCCGGGGCTGTATAAGGCTCTGTCCTGCTGTGTGTCCTGCACTTGACAGCTGCGCATCCTTGTAAAGAGACATCAGCACACCAGCAGAACGCAGATAGCGCTGCCTGACAAGCGGCGTCTGCTCTTGGTACTGTACCAAATCGTTACGTTTGAATGCTTTTTTTAATTCGTAGGTTGAGAAACTCCTTACGCTACTCTTTAAAAGAAAGCATTCGTGTCCAGGTGCTCGCTAAAGTGAATTGCTTTGAGACTTAACACTTGTAATATTGCCCCCTGTTGGTTTTGTACATTGGGTAGTATGGTACTGTAGTAGGTCCTTCGCTATGCTTTGATTGTACTACATCCAAATCGCTGTTATTTTGTGTCGTCTGACGTACACTAGGCTTGCGTCACAAAGAATTATCTGGTGTGTTTGTCTAAAGCAATTAATAAAATAAGACCAAACGAGGAAGATTTCACCTGAATTTAGATTTTAGACAAGCTCTCAGATAGTATTTTTTTCCATGATCATGATTTAATAAACAGAAGCTATAACTATAGATTGTGCTACCTGCGCGTTCGAACGGATTCTGGCTCGCAGCGAAACAACAGACGCCAACATCCTGGCATGAGAATCCAGTGCAGAAATGTACCCGTGAACGAACCAGCTGTCCGAGCCATATGCTTTCTGTCCTGGATAGTTGGCTGGCACAATTGTGTCCAAACAAAGGAAAAAAAAATAAGGATACTGTTGCGTTCAAGTCAATAACTCCTAAACAAAAGAAGTCAATTCAGGATAAATAAGATATCCAGGTTAGGATTGCTATGCTATTTTAAGCAGCCAGATGTGGCTGGAACCTGACTGGAATCGATTTCAAAATTTTCTGGCATTCTTTTTCCTCCACGTCTGGTGGCTGGAGCTTTAATTTTAGCAGCAGTACTCACTGTCCCTGGCTTTCACACAAGTGCACAAACTCAAACCTTTCCTCGTCCTGAACTCCAGAGTCTTGCTGACAGAAGCCTTGGACCCGCTCTCTTTCTTTCTTCAGTAGTTTCATCTTCACTCTCTCCACATACCATGAATTCAACCTGAAGCTTTTGGGCTTCTAGGAATATTGTGTCCTTTCTTCACACGGGTGAAGGTTTATTCTTTGGATGGATTTAGCTGTTTATGGATGGAAAGAAAATAAAAGTGGTGTGTTGATGCTGGGAGGAGGGATACATCAAAAAAGATGGATGTGCAGAAAAACTGAATGGATTGAAGAAGTGAATTGAATGATTTTTGCAAGATGATGGATGGATGGATCAATGGATGAATGCAAGACAAACGATTATGGATACAATTGATGAAAACAAAAATGAATGATAGTTGTACACTGGGTAGATAGATAGATACAGTGAATGAACGGAAAGGGAAAAGTGGATGAATGTGGAAGAAGCATATGAATGGTGGATTTTGGTGGGAGGAGATTGTGGATGGAAGGATGAAAAGATGGATGCCTGGATGGGTGAATGCATGCATATTAAACATTGGGGGATGGATGAATGGGTGGGACAGAGATTAATTGAATGGATGGATGGATGAATGGATATACCAGGAAGATCATGGTTTAAAGGATGACCCAAAAGGAGGGGGATGGATGACCAAGCTGGGTGGGCATATGATGGGCAGATGAATTGAAGGATGATAACTGCGTTTACATCATGGGTATCGGTTTTTTTAAAAGATGCATTTTGGGATGTGGCTGGATGCGTGGTGAATGGAGGAATTGAAATAAGAGATAAAATTGAAGTTAGATGGATAGGAGGATGGATGTCTATGTATCCATTCTACCAGACAGAATGGATGAATACTTTTGGAAGTAGATCATGAATGGGTGGAAAAGATTTTGGTAATTTTGTTGGTCGATAAATGGGGGAAAAGATAATAGTTTGGGTGAATGAATGAAACTGAAGTAAAAGATGATGTATTGAAAGGTGGTTGAGGTAGAAGAATCCTGGAAGTAGATGGTTGATGAATCTGAGTCCCTTTTATTACTCTTAGCCATTCAATGACTGTAATCAAAAAACAAGTAATAGTAGTAGTCACAAAATTCCACAATTATTGGCACCCTTGGTAAAAGTGATTACCTTAATCTCACATTGATGTATGAGAGGAACATGTGAGGAACCTTTAACTAAATATTTTTTTCTTTGTAAAACAATACAATATATAAACATGAACCTAACATTTCCAGGAAAGACGACGAGACGGAGGTCAGAGCAGAGGGACATCCCCGGCTCTTCGTGCCAGCCCCCAGAACGACGCTGCTCAGCCACCCATGGTCATCAACAGCATCTACGACCGTGCTCCAGGTACCTACACCAGAAACCCAGAGAGCTTGTACCAGCTTCATGATGTCATGATAACAGTATTACTACTAACAACTCATACAGTATATAAATAGTATATATGAATAAACTGTTTTCTGAACAAAAAAAAAACGATTTTTTTTTTAATGAACTCTGCACGTGTCTTATCCTAGCCATTACTGAACATTAGGGTTTTTAACTAATCCAAGTCAAGCGGCCATCTCGATAAGAGAAGGATTAAAAAAAAAAAGAAGCGCCGCAGCAGTACTATCGTTAAATTTTACCCTCCACTTTCATGCTGTGAGGTCTGACCTTGAAATCATTAGGCTGATGAAATGGATTCTAAGTGGGCCGGATTTGCATACGGCCCATTGTGCGGACGGATAACAAACTGCTTTAAATTCACTCTCTGTTCGGCTCCTCGCAGCCTCCAGAGAGCTGCTGTGCCAACACAAAGCCTCTCTTTTTATTCCAAACCATTGTTTTTGGATTAACGTCTCTTGTCCATCAAAAGCAACACACTTTTTCCTTTGTATTCGAGCAATTTGTATTTGGTGTTGTTTTGCTTCTTTTTCCTCACGCAACACTAAATTATTACCTCCTGCGCACGTCGCAAATCAGACATACGTATAGTATAGGAGGCTTAAGGAGGAAATACGTGGCATGCTGGTTTAGGAAAATAATAAACACTGCATTTACCACTATGTTTTGGGCGGATGTATGACTTGCATTACAGTCCTGATGAATTCTAGATTCCGATTGGTTAAAATTTGGTGATTAATTTCCTGTATCGAGTTTACGTTCATGCGCGAGTTAACGTTCATGTAACATTTTTGTGAAGAGTCTCCAGTATCCGTGCTCTGTAAGAGCTGAACGACATCCGTATTGTTTCTATTTGTCAACACTGTCTGTTGTTCTCAGGTCCTGTCGCAGCCTCTAATGGCAGACCCGGGATGTATGACGGCGACTCTGACGAAGACAACTTCCCTTCTGGTGCTTCCGATATGGAGTCAGATTACAACTCGCGTCATGGATACGCGCGCAACAGGTCAGCCATGTTTTTTTTTATTATTTAAAAAAAAAAAATTTATTGTCCTGATTTCATTAAATTCCTGTAGCATAAATAAAATACCCTTCTCGTTAAATGTCTTTAAAGGTGTTGTTTAATAGCGTAATATACAGTTTGTTCAGCTTGGTCGTGTTTATTGTCCGTAAAAACGTATTTGAAACATATTAGTTGAATGATAATAATTAGTTGTTTTATTATACGAAAATGATCAACGATGAGACGGTGTGATGAAGCAGATTTCCCGTTGCCATTCCATACCAAGTTGATTATTTCCCAGTAGCATTACATCATTAACAATAACGTTCCGCCTATAGAAGTCGCCGCTCGTCATGTTCAGACCTCAGAACTAAGTGGTTCTAACTAACTAGTGCTGACACTAGAGACTCCTTCTGTAAAATTTACATCTTACTCTTATATAAGACTCGATTATGTCAGGCTATACGTAATGTGTTATGTGTTAACAATGTTTCTGCTTTCAGCCAGTAGTAATGAGACGTTTTTTCACGTTTGTCGTTACAGGGCGGAACGAGGACCCGCCTCCAACATAGGACGTCCGACATATAATGACCTTCAACACCCACAGAGATTCCCCGAGAATTATGCACCAAAGGCTTCTAAAAGCATGGATCTGGGTAAGAAGGAGCACACACACACACACACACACACACACACACACTTTCTTGTTGCACTTGTGAGGACCTGGCATTGATGCAGCTCCTGAATCCAACCATAAGTTCAACCTCAGCGAACATATAAAACGTTTTGGCGTGCTCATTTATTTATCGATCACTTTATTTTGTGGGAACCGGCCAAATGTCCTCGTTAGCGTCAGATATTCTTGTCTTTGTGAGGACGTTATAAACTTTTGCTCATAACAGTGCTTCAACTGTAGCATTTTTTTTTTCTTCGCCACACCTGAGAACTCAACCGTCTTAACGTGGGACATGAAAAAAAAGGAAGCTGTTGATTTCTGACAACTTTTATGTAATTGATCTCGTCCGAATACGCGAGCATCAGTGTTTAAATAGGAAACAAAAGAAAGGGCTGTTACAGACCCCGTCCTAGGGTTGAAACGTCTATAATCTCTGGCCGTGCTTTAATCGAGACGGTTCTCTCGCTCCTCTGTCCCTCCCGGTCATTTATTTTTAAACAGTCTCTCGCTGAATTTGCCGCAGATAACCCCGTTAGCTTCCCCTCCTCCTTTCATTACTTCCTTCTTCTCTGCCGGTTATTTACTTCCTCCAAAGCGAAGTATTTTGTCCGTTTCCAATTACGCTTCATTACACTCGCGCTATTGGCTTCCTTCTGCCTGAAATAAGCGATTGACTTTCATCACAGAAGGAGACCTCACTCCTTCTTCTTTCTTTCTTTCTTTCTTTCTTTCTTTCCTTCCGTCCATCCATCCTTAGTCTTCTCATCCTTTTATCTTTTTCTTTGATGTATTTTTTTTTTTAAGTGTCTTTTTTTTTTTCTTCTTTGCGTTTGAAAGCTTTGTGTCTGTCAGAATTGTATGGAAAAATAACAGATATTCTTTTCATGATGGAACTCGATTTCTGAGCTGACCTTTGACCCCATATGTGCTGGTCATCTCAGAGACTATCACTTCAATCGTGGCTGTAGATTGGGTACAATTTCCTTTTTGAAAGGTTTTTTTTGTTTTCCTTTTATCCTTCAGCAACTTTCATGAATTTCCAAACCAAATAAAAAAGACGAATTTTATAGCGTCGTCTTGCGTCACAATAAACCCCCAAACATTCACTTTCAGTTTTTTTTAGTCTGTTTAGTTTTCAAATCCATTTGATGACTTCGGATGTTGCCATGGACAAGCTAGCAAGTCGCTATAAAACTCCTGATTCTGGTAGGACAAATAATGTTTTATTAAAAAAAAAACAAAAAAAAAAACATTTAATTTCTATGATAGACTATCGTTTCTATGGCAACAACAATCATGTGATTATATGGCGGATGGAGGACGCATGTAACCGTGATCGCTGCAATGTTTTCTGTAAATACGTACTTATTTAGCTTTTTATTCCCGTAATTATTGTCAAGAAAGTGAAGAAAAGTATAACACAAGTGGAAATGAAATCAAATCATTAAATATAGCTATGAATTGAATCTAAACTCAATTACAGCGGTACCTCGGCATATGAACGCCCTGCCTCACGAATTTTCACCCTAAGAACTGAAATTTTTGCAAGAAATTTGTCTTGAAGCATTTTCGGCCAAGTGAAGCGAGTTTACGTTTATTTTTGTTTTTTTACGGGTTTCTTTGCGTTTTGTGTAAGATTTAGTGAAGACGTAGCACTGCGGGTCCCAAGAATGTTAACAGGGACGAGGTGCAAGAAGAAAAGGGAGCCGCTTTCATCTTTTAGTTTTTAAAACAGCCGGTGCCGAGAGGAATCATGAATTAAGGTTAATTGAGATTTAATGTCTATTTATTTCCTAATTTACTTCATTTACACGTCTTTTCTAAATGTTTTGACTGTTTTTATATGCAAAAATATGAATAAAGTGTTGGAAATTAGTAATATTAGTAATATTCCTGGGTGGCTGGAACAGATTATCTGCAGTTACATTGTTTCCTATGGGACACCGCGTCTCACAATACGACATTTCATCTCAAGAACTCGAAAAAGATGATCATTTCTTGTAGACGAATCGTTTCCGGCATCGCGGCAGTAAAGCGCTTCTCGGTTGCTTATTCATCTTTAAAAGCACCAACTCTTTATTTTGAGTGTTGATGATGTGGCGAGTCTCTGTTACTATGGAAACGCTAACATGTTCAAATGAGCGCATTAGCATAAACCTGCAGTTCTGTCCTCATGGGCCGACGCTAAAATAAGTGCGAGACTCTTAATTAGTCTCCGCCGGAGCTGCCGCTGTGTGTGTGTGTGTGTGTGTGTGTGTGTGTGTGTGTGTGTGTGTGTGTGTGTGTGCGCGCCTTACGGGGACCAGGTTTGTGTCCCCACAACGTTGCTTTTAGTCCCCAGGAGGCTGGTGTGTAAACGGGATGCACAAGAAGACCTGAACATGTACATGAGTGTGTGGGCGCGCACACACACACATCCATACACATACACACACACACACACATGAGTGTATTGTTTCTCCTCACTTGCAGCGTGTGTTCCTCTGGAGGAGAGACCGAGCTTATAAAAAATGAAAAGGATTATTTAAGAGAAATTGCGCCGTAATGAAAGCGTATTATTGTGTCCCATGGTGCGGTGCCTGTGGCAGCAGCTGCCTCCTACACACACACACACACACACACACACACACACACACACACACACACACTGAGCTCTGCTTGTCATCTACTGCTGTAGGTGTCACATTATCCCACACAGATGTATTCTCTCAGATTTCAGATTTCCTTTTCTGTTAGTCAGTGCCGTGTGTGTGTGTGTGTGTGTGTGTGTGTATGTGTGTGTGAGACTCGCACATGTTTCAGAGCTACTTGCTTTGCAACTTTGCTTTGTGTTTCTTCTAATTGTAAGATTGAGCATCTGTTAAAGCGAGAGTATGAAGCAAATCAACTCAAGGTGGTTTAAGTGTGTGTGTGTGTGTGTGTGTGTGAGAGAGAGAGAGAGAGAGAGAGAATGAGAGACAGAGAGTGAGACAGATGTTCTCAGCTTTATGAAGAAAAAAAAAACCCTGGCCTCTAAAGCCCTGTCTAATTAAAAAAACAAATGTGTC
>JAOVVA010000028.1:1091551-1110973 GCA_028565275.1 Leiocassis micropogon | reverse complement strand
ACTTGACACAATACTGTTCTTGCAAGAACTGTTCCAGAACAGCTGACCTTCATGTCTTAAAATAACAACTGACTGTTATTGTTGTTGTTGTAATTACTTAATGCCATAAGTGTTATTTTATAGTTTTGAAAAACTCCAGTACTGTTCTAGAATGTACGTAGAAAGCAAAGTCAAACTACTAGTGCCTTTGACTCTTGTGCTACGGTACATCTACTACAAATACACTATATGCTGGGCAAAAGCTAGTCCACTCCTGACTGTCGTACCAATATTTCCTTGGTGAACATCCCACTGCAAATTTATTCCCTCTTCTGAGACGGCTTTCCACAAGATTTTGGAACATGGCTGTGAAGATTCAGGTTTTTGTTCGGCTAGAAGAGCGTCAGTGAGGTCGGGCAACTGATACTGGATGTCGAGGAGGCTCCAGTTCCAGTTCCCCTTTAGTTCTTCCACTCCAGTCTGAACACACAGGAACATCAACCTCATCATCATCATCATCATCATTATTTTGGAACATGTTTGGGTCTCGTAGTTCCAGTGAAGGGAAGTAGCAAAGCTACAACATACAAAGAAAAATGGTTTGGAGCAACAGTTTAAGGAAGAAGCGCATATATGCAAATAATTCTGCCCTATATTGTATAAAATAGACTGAACAACCAAATTCAGTCACAGCACCAGGCCATGAGTTTTCCTCAAACCTCTGCTCAGTTAACAGTTCATGTAACACTGTGTGCTGAAAAAGCTTCTTTAGCCTCTCTACTTAGAAAAAAATCCAGCACCCATCTAAAAAACAAAAAAAAGTAGTTCCAACATCTCTCCCTTGAGAGTTCCAGAAAATTTGGAAATCCGTTATAAATAAATTTCAGTTTAAAGGAAGCACTGACTTGACATTGTTTTAAGGAAAACCCGAAAGAAATGGCCTTGCCTTTGACCTAAGGCCAAATGTGGAACAGCGCTTGGGCTTGGCTAAGATTAGTGAGGGCCCCCTGGTGCAGCTGCACACTGAGGCCCAGTGGTAATTACTGACCTACAGTAATTAAAGGCATGCAAAGATGCATGGAGTCCACAGGAGTAGGAACTAAAAGCTTTTATTTTGATTGGCTGGTTTATCTCACTGACCTGTAATTTGAATATCAGGTTTTGGAAGATGGTCGTTCTGCCATTTCATTCTCCATTCAGTGTCTAACTGAGAGGACAGAGCTGTCCCATGAGATCATAGCCAGACACATTTATTTCTTTTGGAACGAAGAGTGTTGCTCACTGTTCCTTTTTCTTTTCTTAAGAACCTGCCAGGAACATTTAATAACTCCAGCCAATCTTTTTTTTTTTTTTGGGAAAATTAAAAGGCACCAAATGGAAGCCATATGGGACTAATTCCTGGCCCTCTGAGAGACGCTGGGTAATGATGCAGCACAACAAACTGGAAGTGATCATTTAGTTTTCTTCCCTTTTTAAATGAGTGCAAAGGATTTGTTTACGGGCTGCTGAAGTACGACTTTGAAGAAAATTCGCAGTTTATTCTGTTGTGAAAATTGGAGGTTTCCTGTAAAAAATAAATAAATATATAAAGCGTACAGTACAAATTTCAGCCGTGCGTCCCTGTGCTAGGTGACTCAAACATGCATTTAGTCTTGTATAGTATGGTACAAAAAATCTGCAGTTTGTAGCAGATCGAAACTGTAGGAACAAAAATAACCCGATTGGTGCTTCTGCATCACAGACTGGAGGAAAACCAGTTCGGACTTGACCTCAAGCCTGTTAGCGCAGCCGTTCCGCTTCTACTCAGGCATCGCAGCTTAGATTAGAAAGCTTGTTTTTCGAGCATGCTGCAGACTTTGACAGTAATCTCTGACAAGCTAATATGGTCATACTTTAAGTTACTTAATTCAGTTTCTAACTTATTTCATTATTTCTGTGAAGGTTCTGACTTTTTTATTTATCGTGAACTGTCTATAAAGTTATTAGCAATTTTAGCATTCATAGTATACGTTCTTCTTGCTGTTTATTTTGCTGCAACTTTACAGTGGTTATATATCACTTTGTTTGTACTTTATAACAGACATGTACGGTACATATTTCTTTCTTTGTAATCTTACAATAATGGTTTTTTTTCTTTTTTTGGAACTTTGCAACAGTTTTGTCTTAAGTTGCTGTAATTTTAAATCTGTAGTGAATAATTTTGCTCTAATTGTACAGTAGTCATGTATTATTTTACTATAACATTACAGTAGTTGTCTTATATAGCTGTAACTGTACATCAGTTATGTATTAGTATGCTGTAACTTTACATCAATCTATTAGTATGCTGTAACTTTACAGCTGTCTCATATTAGTATGCTGTAACTTTACAGCTGTCCCATATTATGTTGCTGTAACTTTACAGCTGTCTCATATTATTTTCCTGTAATTTTACAGCAGTCTATTATTTTGCTGTAACTTTACAGTTGTCCCATATTATGTTGCTGTAACTTTACAGTTGTCTCATATTAGTTTGCTGTAACTTTACAGTTGTCCCATATTATTTTGCTGTAACTTTACAGTTGTCCCATATTAGTTTGCTGTAACTTTACAGCTGTCCCATATTATGTTGCTGTAACTTTACAGCTGTCTCATATTATTTTCCTGTAATTTTACAGCAGTCTATTATTTTGCTGTAACTTTACAGTTGTCCCATATTATGTTGCTGTAACTTTACAGTTGTCTCATATTAGTTTGCTGTAACTTTACAGTTGTCCCATATTATTTTGCTGTAACTTTACAGTTGTCCCATATTAGTTTGCTGTAACTTTACAGTTGTCCCATATTAGTTTGCTGTAACTTTACAGTTGTCCCATATTATATTGCTGTAACTTTACAGTTGTCCCATATTATGTTGCTGTAACTTTACAGCTGTCTCATATTATTTTGCTGTAACTTTACTTCAGTCGCATATTGTAATTTTATAGAAGTCGCATACATTTTTGCTATAACTATACATCAGTCTCTTTATGATGCATGTGTATTATTGTGAGATATTCAGACTTTCAGTCCTCTGATGTGCACTGGAGTTTTTTTAATAGTAAACATACTTTTTCCTTTCGCCTGCTAGGATGTTCTTGTTAACAGTGTTACCTCTCCTCGGAGAGACATGAACAGCGGGACTCGTCAGTAATTCAGTGCTACACAGCTCATAAAAACACTAATAACTGCCGGATTAGCAGCAGTGCCGTGTGAGTGATTATATATCCCCGACCTGTACAACACCGAACCTCTTGTTGTATTTCCTCTTGTTCATGCCATCACTTTCCCAAGATTCAGACATGAGATTTTAGACATTATTATTATTATTATTATCATTTTTTAAATTGAAATGCGGATTTGTGTGACCCTAACATCCCCCCCCCCCATTATTCTCATAATCACATATTAAAACCTTGAGATTACGGATAGATAGATATATATTTGAGCTTATCAAATGCATAAATGGCGCTAAAATGCACGTCATAACAAAAGAATAACTGTGTACAGTATACACATTATGTTGTTACAATAAGGCACGCTGGGGTAGAAACAGCACATTTTGGCCTTTTACATGTAAATACTGTGTATTTTGCATATGTTTACAGGCATTCGCTTCATATCTCCTCAGGATTTTTCCCTATTTGAGCATGAAATTATACAATCGTTAATACTGTCACGCTGACGCCCAGCCAAGGCCGATTATTAAAGCATATTTCTCTAGTGTCCCCCTCAATGCTGTTATGATTTCCTCATTTATTTGTGCGGACGTGTTCTGTCAATCAAATGCTGTCAGTTTGTTAAAAAAAAAAACATATTCAGATTATTCAGATTCAAGACATGCGCAGTCATAAATATTTATGAGCCTGGCTCGCCTAATTGGTCGTGGCAGTCACCATCTTTAGTGTTTGTTTTTCGGGGACAGCTTCATCTGAGCTTTTACGTGTTGCATCTTTTAACAGCTTTAAAAGAAGTAGCACTTGCCAGTCAATTTATAAAAAAAATAAATAAAAAAAGAATGAATGAATGAATGAATAAATAAATAAATAAATGAAACATTGCCCAAACTGTTGCGGCAAACTTTGGAGGGTTTAATGAGCTTCAGATAGTTGCACTCTGTCTCCGTGTGTTGCATCATAGGAAAGAGGAAGTAGAGTTAAAATTGTGGATTTTTTTTTTTTTTTTTTTTTTAACTACATCTTGTCCTAACACTGTTTCTCTGAGATTTAACAAGTGGCAGGTTTATTTTAAGCTAGGTTGTACTTATGTGTTCATTATATGTACAGGAATTTTATTTGTTCAGGGTTTAAAATGGTTAGGTCCTCGGGAAACAGGTTCACGTCTCAGCTAATTACTTCGTCTCAATGATAATAATACTTTTTTAAAAAGTCATACAGAACGATTGTACATTTGTTCTACATATCATTATATCAGTGAAAAATCCTTCTAGAAACAATTTATCATGTAACTATATTATCTATCACGACGAGAAATTTTAATGAGAAAGTTTTCTCAGTACGACGGAGCTGTGATCGGACTGCCTGTCTGATTCACGCCTGAAACGCCGGCCTCCCAGGACCTACGGGGTGTATGTAAACTTACATAGGTTTGGTTTCTGGATATCACCTGAGTCGTCTCAAACAGACGGATTTGTTGTCCTTTTGTTGTAAATGCTTCATGTTACTGTCCTAAATTAAGAAACTGCCCCGGTTCACACGTGTAATTTTGATGCCTTTCATTTCCTCAGTGTTTACTGCAGTTTAAATCCACACGTGTGATTTTGCTTTACTGTATTTCCTGCTTCATGCACTCCGCAATTTCACAAAGATGAATGAAGTCATGACTTTCATCTTTGCCTTTATCACAACCCTAAATGTGTAAATGTCCTCACTTTTTCACCCACATGTGTTTGTGACTAACGTGTGATTTTACAGTCTGTAGAATACTTTCAAGTGTGCAAGAAACTCACGTGACATGACAGCAACAATACGCGATAACGTTATAACGAATGAATCATAATTAAAAAACCTTGTGATAATAGATACAAAGTGTAAAAATTTTAAAAGAATTTAAAAGTCACGTACAAGAATCATTTGAACATGAACGCTAAATTAAGTGAAGCATTTATTAAAAACAAACTAAACGGCCCATGTGAAAGTGACAAACTTTAAAATAAATCACGAGTGAATCTCAATCAATTGCAACAAAAAAAAAAAAAGAAAATTGACAGGAATGTTATGGAAAAAAACATGCATCATTTCATAAAGATCTGGATCAAATTTTAATGAATCATGTAAAAATTTTACATAAAAATTAAGCAAATAAAATTTAAAATTTCACTATGTAAATAAATGATTTAAATTAAATAAATCATAAAAAAATATTAAACATGGTAAGCGTAATATGTTTAACAAATTTAGAAATAAAGGAATTGTTTGTTTAAAAAGAATCAAATGAACATAAATGAAACACTAAAATCTCATGACAAAATTGCATGTTAAAAGAAACGATCTATGGCGGCACCTCGGCATACGCCTTGGAGACGAGTTCTGTAGGTGAAATTTTGTATTGTGAAACGCATTGTCCCATAGGAAATAATGTAAATGCAGATAATCTGTTCCAGCCGCCCAGAAATATCACCAATATCACCAATTTCCAACAGTATAATGATATTTTTGCATCTTAAAACGGTCAAAACATTTAGAAAAGACATGTTAATTAAGTAAAATATGAAATAAATAGACATTAAACCTTACTTAACATTAATTTATGATTCCTCTTGGCACCAGCTGCTTTAAAAGCCAAACTGAAATGCTTCATATGCTGAAAATTTGTGAGGTGGGGCGCTCGTATGCCGAGGGAAACTATTAAAAAATAAATTAATCTTGTACGGAATCAGTACGGTGGCATTGTGGTTAGCACTGTGGCCTCGCACCTCCAGGTCCCGGGTTTGATTCCTGCATCAGGTTAGTGTGTGTGGATTTTGCATGTTCTCCGGGTACTTCATTTTCCTCCCACAGTCCAAAAACATGCAGATTGGGCTAAGTGACATTCCCAAATTGCCCGTAGTGTGTGCTGGTGCATGTGAATGTTGACTAGACGTTCTACCACAGTCATAACAATGGGAGTAAATACAAGGGTCACCACTGGCGTCCACAGTCCCTAGGTGGACTACAGAGGTTCCTAGACAGATAGACGGATGGATCTGAATCTTTACAGAATAAACCGAGGATTGTGTGTAAAAATAAAAAAACCCTAAATGTGTAAAACAACGTAAAGTTTACATGCCACATACTGAATGTGATTATTTTTAAGAGTGGGTGTGTGTGTGTGTGGGTGTGTGTGAGTTCTCTAAGGCTAATCTGTAGTAAAATCTCCATGTTCTGCTGCTTCATATGTAAATATTATTGATTTCACTTTTTTATCGACATTACTTCGCTTTTCCTGCTTAAGTGCTCAACTCTGCCAGAGGGCATTTTGTGTGTGTGTGTGTGTGTGTGTGTGTGTGTGTGTGTGGTACATTATTAATATTAATTTGTAAATGGTTCAGGCCTTGGCTGTAATCCCAGTACTTCCCATTTGCTTAATGAAAACCATTTTTTAACTCGTGTCATATGGCTAATGTTAATCTCTTACAGGAAGCCCAAGTATTTTCTGCTTTGGGTTTTGGGTCGACGTTTGATTTTTTTCATAACACATAACCGCTTTAAAACAACAACAAACAGTAGACAATTAGCAGCTCCCTAAGATCTGAAATGTCAGAAAAATTTACAGGAAGAAATCAAGAACAGTAATGAACCATTGTTTATTATATGTATATGCTACAGTCTGTGTAATTGTGATTGTGATTGGCGTGAACGCTTGACACCGCCACCGCCCACATGTTTACGGATGACTGACACGCGTATTTTGCTCCATCGTGACGTCCCCGCCACCGGCGCGCTCTGATTAATCTGCTCTTTATCGGAGACGACGTTGTGGGCGCCTGGAATGGATGTGCCAGTCAAGATTTTTAACAGATCTCCAGCATTGTACTTTGCAAAGTTACACTCGAAACTTATGACTGTGACAGACCTGACGGACCTGACGGACATGCCCGCTAATGATTTTTACATTTAAATCAATTTATTTAGCAGCAAACATCAGGATTGGATTCATTTATTCCGAAATGGCGTTCCAAGGTGGAAGCATTACGGTTTCTCGGCTCGGGTTCGTGCATTTTAAAGGAAACTCGTGAGGGATTAGTTTCTATTTCACAGTCACTTAACCGTGTGCCGTCCAAAAACTTCTGAGGAACAGAAAAGGCTCGAGGGTTTAACAATGGATCTGTTTCTGGGTTTTTTTCCCCCAAAATAGAAAGAAAGAACGCAAGTCTTCATGGGAACTTTTCCAGTCGCTACATCTTAACTGAAACAGACAAGCCCAAACACCTGGTGGTTATCATATAACCCCATGTACTATACACTCTCCAGAGACTCTTGTAGACAAGTGACTCCTTAAAAGGACTACTATAGACCACCCGAAGGCTTAAAGGACTATTAAAGACTTACGCCTTTCCTCAATCCCCAAAGCATTCGTGCAGTTGCACAGAATTCCTAACTATGTTGGATAACATCGACCTCTCAAGAACTTCAGAAAGACAATTCTTTAGGTTTTTAGATGATCATCAGAGCAATGAGTGGGAATTGCACACAAATAAATTAGGAAGAAAATCTCCCCTTCAAATCGGAAAACTAATTCTTCTTCTTCTTGAAGTCTTCTCAAACCTTGGTATATAGCAAGCGACATCAAATCCGAATGGCCCCTCAACCCTAAACACAATGCAGTAGTGTGTG
The DNA here is from genome assembly GCA_028565275.1 of Leiocassis micropogon. Classification (NCBI taxonomy): domain Eukaryota; kingdom Metazoa; phylum Chordata; class Actinopteri; order Siluriformes; family Bagridae; genus Leiocassis; species Leiocassis micropogon. The sequence continues at coordinate 1,103,141 of JAOVVA010000028.1, read as the reverse complement.
GTGGTACAGTTTCCAGAAGGTTTTGAGAAGGTAAATGTACATCACTTGCTAGCTTGATTCTAACCAGTGACTAGCATAGAGGGCGTATTTAAAAAAAAAAAAATGTATCTGAAGAAAATTGACATAACTTCATCAGAATCGACTTTCCACTTTCGGGGTTAATCAGACGTCTAAAACCCCAGAATGAACCTGATAAAATTATTTCATGCGCCGGCTCTTTCTTTTGAAACGGAAACGAAAATTCGTTCAGCTGGGGGGACGAAAAAAAAAACGTATCCGATTTCTTCACCTGTCTCTAAAGGCCTGGATTTAGCGGGATTATCCCCCGCGCTGCACTTTCAAGCCTAATTATTGTTTTCGGATTTAATCCCCAGCTCTTCGCTCGCTCGTTCCCGTCGCACTCTTCATTGTGTCTGCTAAGTATCTGCTTTCCTCCGCGGAATTGTGTTCCTTAAGAAGTTCAGTCCCGGTTCTCAGACGCGGTTTATGTGCTCGGAGGTCTTAACCCGAAAAATATGGCGCAATCATAATATAAATAAATAAAGATAAGGTTTCTGAGGCGAGATTAGCCGTTCTGTCTGCAGTAGTGCTTATGAGTTCTTCTTAAGCTACTTATACACGTATATATTGCAGCCTCGCGCCTGGGGAACGTCATGCTTTTGGTTTTAATACCGATGTTTAGATGGGGCTCGTAACAGAAAGTGCTCTGAGAATGAGCTCGGTGCTGTAGGTTTGGATGAGTGGGTGGATGGTAAACTGTTTGTGTGTGTGTGTGTGTGTGTATGTGTGTGTGTGTGCCAGAAAGCTTTAATTAGTTATATTTTCTCCGGCCCTGTGCACATTAAGATTTAGATAAAGACGGCCACTTCGGTTCCGCACACATGTTTGTTTGCTAATGAGTATCCTCTAGTCGTCCGCTCATTATTTTATTCGTTAGATCTGTAACCTTGTTTGACTTTCACTAGATAAACGCTAACCTCAAAACTGACTAGTATTGCTGTATTGCTCTCACGGTTCATTATTTGCCACCAATTATGCTGAAAAGAACCTTGAGAACACGCAGGATGAAGGTTTTGCTGGACTGGAGAAGCGCGTTAATTCAGATCAGACGGGCTAATTGCAGTAATTGCACGAAAAAAAGTTTTGTTTGTTTACTTATTTATTTCAGTAATAAACTTCTGGTACTTTCTATTCCAGAACCCATGAAGGTTCCACTTTAGAATATGGTTCTCGTTAGATTTCAGTCATTTTCATTAAAAAAGTTTCTTCAATAGATTTTTTGATTTAGGTTACAGATTAGATTCATTTCACACTAGAAAAGAGAAATGAGTTTCTCTTTCTCTCCACGCTCTCACTTTAGCGTTAGCATCTCTGCTAGCTCCTGAAAGGTGTTTGCTCAGGCAATACAACCCTCACTGATAAAATCAATAAACTTGATTAAATCCTGAACTTTGCACTGGTTCTACTCGCGAATGACCTTGGTTGTTTTTTTTTTCGCTAACAGGAATCCAGGGAACGCTAAATATCCCTTATTAACGACCTCATTGTAGCCCATTAGCTCAGTTGGACTAGCATGCCACATTTCCAGCCGTGCTAATGAGCGATGCTAGCTATGCCAACTATGCTAATGAGATTTCTGCCTTCGAACACGGAATGAAAAGAACCTGAGCTCCTCTGTGCTTAATAACAACAACATCAGTGCTGCTAGCATGGCTTGTTAGCTCGTACCTCATACCTCGAGTCTGTCTGAACCTCACATCTTATTGATTTACTTCTAAATAAAGGATGTAGTGCCAAGTCCTGTCAGGATATGAAGCTGTTCAACTAATTTGATCCAGTTTTCACTTGTTCAGTTTGTTTTTAAGTCTGGCTCATGTACAGTATTTCTGTTTTTGCGTTATTTTCATTTAAGACCTAATAATTATAATACTTAATGAAAATGCTAATTTCATCTTTTTTTTTTAAATATTGACACGTACATAAACGAATCAGAAAGCTGCAGTGGAAATCACGTTCTCGTGAAAAAACGAAACAACAGATCTGTTGCTTATCACTCAACATGGTGTCTTCAGAAATTAATAATAAAACATTTTAGTGATTTTATAAAATGTCTCAAGTATTAGCATAGAGCAAACTTGGAAGCTGTTCAGCTAATTGTTTTTATTGTACTAAGTATAAGAAGAACGATTCCTGAGTGTCTGTCTTTAATATTCACAATTACAGTAAGTGTGAGGGGGAAAAAACGTAATATAAATGCTAGAATTTACAAATAAAATAATTAAAACAACAAATAAAACCATAAAGATCTTTTTTTTCCCTGTGAATGAGAAAATCTAGCTAAGAAACGGTTAATTTTGAAAATGTTGAAATTATTTTATAAAGGCGTGTGACATTAGCTAAACATTTAGATGTGTTGTCTTTCTTTCTGATCATTTTTTCTTTTTCCAACAATAAAAATTTCTCAAATTGTCCTCAAACTCTACTCTGAAAATAAACCCATAACATTTTCAGTCATTATTAAACTTACAGTTTTCACTCAGGTCTTGTATATAAAATTCTAAAACAAATCCGCCTTTTAGGGGACGTTTCATTGGATATCTTCAGCGTAGAAAGTACGCCGGAGCGTTGGACTGCGTTGCAGTTGGATGATTAGACTGTCTGCTTCAAATTTGAAACCCTGGCCTACCAGGAACTCCTTTAATACCCCAAATAAATGGAAATGGCTTGGAGCTTGGAGGTCAGGACTGTACAAGGGATGTGGCAATAACTTTCAGCTGAGTTCCTGTAATCTGCTAGTGAAAAAAACTTACAGGGTTCCTTTAAAACTTTTGTACCATTCAAATGTTTTACGTACTAAGAGTCTCATCAACGTACTTTACTTGAAGTCTTTTGTAATCAGAAACGTCAAGCGCTTTTGCGCCCTTTAAAGTCCCAGTTTGACTTTAATACCCCTTTTATTTTAAGTAGAACTCCAAGTTTTTCTCAACTCAAAAGTTCTTTCCACCATGGTTTTTTTATACAGAGGGTAAATTTGTAACTTTGCCACCAAGGAACTTTAGCTAAGGCTAACTATCACCAGCTCCTCAACTTCCTCAGATGAAGAACTAGCAAAAGTTAATAAAGTTTTCATATAAAGCTACCTAATGTTTAAAACCCACCAAAATACAGTGTATTATTATAGAGATTATGTTCCTTTACTCTTGAATTGTGAGTAAAAGTGTAAGAGTTTTACAGTGAAAGTAAACCTGGTCCTGGAGGAACGTTGTTTAGTTTCACTGTGTACTAACTGTATATGGTTGAAGTGACAATAAAGCCAACTTGAACTTGAAACCTCACGTAAGATTACAGACTTTTAAACACGGATCATAAAAAGTTATGGTTAAAGTGATGTTTCTGGTTCTGTAGTGCGTTTCTACATTACAGCAGTTTAGAAAGAACAGGAACCTTTGCTGAACCCACGAGTTTGCTCCCATGTAACCAGTACAAACATATTGTACTAAAATTAAAACAGGAACATAAGGGCCGAACGAATTTTAGCAGTTTCGCAGTGGAACTGGTTTAGGGAAGCAGAAACCCTTAAGTAACCATTTCAAAAGGAAGTTTAAGATACAAGAATACAAATTGAAGGTTGCGGGAAGTTTCTTCCAGCAGAGCCGTGAGTCCGTAGTCTAAACGTTTAGCTCAAAAATGTTAACCGCCATGAATACATTCACCTTTTTTTTTTTTTACCTTTTGTTTTAAGAAGATAAACTGCATTACTGTTCAGAATTTTTTAAATAGTGTTTAAGAAGAAGACAGAGCTAGTCGGTTGTGTCGCTGCCTAGATGCTGACAAATTACACACAGAAAAGGACGTCCAACCTTATTATTAATGAACCCTTCAGGCTAGAGCGTACCTCGAGCAATCTACTAGCATCATTTCCTCGGTTATTGGCCATTACCTTTTTTAAAATTACTTCTTTCTGGTTTGATTTTGATATGGTGATGATGTGCCGAGGCTTTCACTCGAGCGTGACCGAAGAGGATGGAGCCGAGATGCCGTGAACATGGTGTGAAATCTTTGCATGTCGCCCAACCGGTGAACCTGAATCTTTCTACATTCACTGCTTTGGTTCACATTTAATTGCGCTTCTTGTCTATAAACTCCATCTCGCTCATATTCCGCCCTGCTTCCCTTTTCCTTTTGTAAGATTGAGGACCACGTGTTCTTATCATCAGACCTGGATGATGTGCGAGTCAGTGTAACATCTGTTTGCGGAAGAAATAAAAAGAAATCCTGTTCTAGAACGTTGTCCAGTTCTAATGATCATGTTTTATGTTTTTCATTTTTTTGTCTCTTCTAGATTTGGCAAAAAGAACAAGAGCAAAGCAAAGCTGGGATCGCTAAGTGAAGAGGAGCTCAATAGGAGTGAATCAGAAATGTTGTAAGTCAAAAAAACAATCATGTGATCATCAGAATCTTGGAACTGGAACTCTTAATTTTGTTTGTGTTTTATAGAACGGAGGCCGACACGCCCGCTCCACCACGTGGCCACCTGCCTGACGTAGAAGACGACGATTATGACCCGAACTATGCCCGCATCAATAACTTCAGAGACCCGCCTCCTCCTAGCCACGCCTCCTACCCAAACCGCATGCCTTCTCCTCATCATGTCCCACTCACAGGCCCCGCCTACAACATACCTATGGACAGTGAGGACCCCCGGGAAGGGCTCTACGCTAAAGTCAACAAGATAAAGACTCCCTCGCAGTCAGCAGCCGAGAGGTAACGAATTAACAGTGAAACTCTAGAATATGAACACAAGGGTGGCATGCGGTTAGAGGAAAATAAACAACAACACTTAGTTGAGTTACTTAGAGTGTTTCCCTGTAACAGCATGCTAACGCTTTATTGACTGAAAAATGACATGTACATTTTGTCTGTTTATACTTAAATTTAACAAATTGGAAAAGGTTCATCCGCCCCTCACTTACGTTTTAACAGTGGTACCTCGGCACACGGACGGCCCCGCCTTAAGAATTTTCACAGTAACTCAAATTTTGCTAGACAATTACCTCGGCATACAAAGCATTTTCAGCATTTTAGTGAAGTCGTAGCGCCGCGGGTCCCGAGAATGTTGCCACTTTCAGTTTAGTTTTTAAAGCAGCCGGTGCCGAGAGGAATCATAAATTAAGGTTAAGTAAGGTTTAATATCTATTTATTTCATATGTTACTTCATTTACATGTCTTTTCTGAATGTTTTGATTTGTTTTATATGCAAAAATATAATCATAGAGTTGGAAATCTGTAATATTGGTGATATTTCTGGGTGGCTGGAACGGATTATCTGCATTTACATTATTTCCTATGGGACAATGCGTTTCACAATACAACATTTCACCTTAAGAACTCGCCTCCGGAACAGATTACATTCATATGCCAAGATGCTACGGCAATATTTTTTTCCATTTCTGCATTAAAAAAAAGTGCAAAATCATGTCATATAAATACTTACAGTTTTAGTTGGTTTATCTTCCTTGAACACATTGCTGTGACTACTGTATGGAAACAAAAATGCATTCAAACAAACCTAATCAGCACTTTTCATGTTTTTTATTGTTTTTATATATAATATATATACTTTTTTTCTTCCTAAAATCATGTTTCAGAGCTCAGACTCAATTGCAGTTTGTGTTACCAAACTCTCATTTTGATGTGTGTGTGTGTGTGTAACAAACACACGACCTGCTGGCCGTGATCCCTGCTTCCTGCGAGTGCCCTCGAGCAGCTCGGCGCGCGAGAGCGTTTTGATTTTTCTTCCCGCACTCCAGGCTGGAGAGGCTCGTTCAGGAGTGAGTGCTCTCGCCAGACGCGCCCATCGATTCGTCGTCTGGTCTTAATTACGCGCGAGCGTCGCCGCGGCCGCGGCCGCGTTTTACTTCAGGATTAATCTGCTATCGATTCGAATCAGCTGATCCTGTTCCAACCGACCAGAACAAACAACAATCAACCTCCTTAAAAATAAATAAATAAAAACCTGTATTGTGTGGTGGTTAAACCTATGAAGCGGCGCTCTGATTGGTCGTTATCATTTCTATGGCAACTATTCTTGCTGCACAAAATTTCTCATTCTTACACACTCGTATAGGCTGAAATCAGCATGTACTCAACATTACACAAGTACACAATACACCACACTCACTCACGCACACACACAAACACACACGTGCACACACACGTTCACATTAAACTCCCTGATGTAACCAACTGGCCATAAACACACCATTAGAGTTTAACTATCACTTTGTATTTTCTGTAAATCAACACATCGGGGGGATGACTTCCCTGAACCCAAGCTGTGTGTGTGTGTGTGTGTGTGTGTGTGTAAGAGAGAGATATTAGGATATGGTCAATTAACCACAGAGTAACAGAACATCTCTCTCTCTCTCTCTCTCTCTCTCCAATGCTGATGTCTAATCTTCTTTTGCATCAAGCTTAATTACTCTGCCTCTTTCCCCAACCTCTCTGTCTCTCTCTCTCTTTCTCTCTCTCCGTCTGTCCCTGTCTCTTTCTTCTCTCTTCTTGACTCTTTCTTTCCATAGCTGTCTCTTTCTCTTCTGTGTATCTCTTTTTTTATTTTCCTCATTTTGTTCTCTCTATTTTTGTCTTTCTCTCTCATCTCTCTTGTTTTCTCTCCTTCTGTCTCGCTCTGACTCTCTCTCCTTACAGTATGTCCTAGTCTTTCTGACTGTCTCTCCTCTCAGGTCTACATGGGATTTTTTCTCAGCCCATCGTTTCTTCTCTTTCTGCTTCTCACTCTCTCTGTCTCTCTCTTTAATTCATCATCTACGTTGCGATGAAAAGCACAAACAGCAGTTTATTCCGTAAAGTTTCTTTCTTTCTTATTTTCTTTCTTTTTCTTTCACACGCCCTGCTCTGAAATCTGAGTTTCAATCCACAGAAGAACAGATGCGAGCAGAAGTCTTTCACGTCCCCTCAGGTCTCTGGTCCGAGGCCAGGAGCACAGGCTCCTATTAATCAGTCTAATGGACCTCCGGATCCTCACTCCAGCCAATTAGAATTCTTTGCCGCAGCTCCTCTTGGCGTTCCTCCCGTTTAATTCGGTTCGATCCCCTCGCCGAGCGAGTCGCCGAAGCCGCTGTAGATCCCTCTTGTTCCTTTTGTTTGCCGAAGCTGCTTTAGATGCTAATGGAGCAGTGTTGGGCTGAATGAGGGAGGAAATGAGCTGCAGGTTTTGATCGAACAGATGAATCTGATCCAGGTGGAGCTGGTGTCTCTTTTTTGTTCTCAGCGAATGGAATTTGTTCCACGTTCGCTCGTCTCGGTTTTGCTGCAGCCGATCTAGATCTCTGTAGTTCTATTTCTGTCTCCTTAGGGGTGGAAACCAATCTAGATGTGTATTCTTCCATTTCCGCTGGTATGGGTGAAACCAAAATACATGTGTTCTGTTCTGTTCCATTTTAGAGTCCTTTGACTGGTACTAATTTAGGTGTAGTCTGGTCCATTTTCAGTTCAATGGTCAAACCCAATCCTGTTGTGGATTTTTATAGTTTTGGTTGTTTTGGTGAAACTGCTCTACATGTAGACTTTAAGTTCTTCAAAGTGAAACCTTTCTAAATGTGGATTGTTCCTTGGGGTGGGGAATGGGTCTTGATTTAATGTAGATTGTTCAAATTCAGGTTCTTCAGGTTCTAGATGTGGATTGTTCCATTTCTGCTTCCTCATGTCACAGATTGTTGTTTTGGGTTGTTTTAGGGAAACTGCTTTACATGTGGATTTTCAGTTCTTCAGAGTGAAACCGGTCAATTTCTCGTTCCTTGGTGTGGGGAACTGTTCTAGAACCATTTCAGGTTCTTTGGGATTTAGATTGCTCCATTCTGGATTCTTTGGTTAAAAACTTTCTCATTGTGGATTGTCCCGTTTCTGTTTCCCTGGGGTAAACCAGTCCAGATGTGGTCTGTTCTCTTCCCTGTGTCTTCTGGTGAAACCACTTTGGATGTACAATGTTCCATTTTTAGTTCTTTTGGACAGTTCAAAATCAATTTTGATGTGAATTGTTATATATTTTGGGCTGTCCAGAGGAAAATGCTCTAGATTTGAATTGTTCCAATCCAGGTTCTTTAGGTGAAACCTTTCTAAATGTGGATTTTCCCATTTCTGATTCATTGGGGGGAAATAAATCTAGATATGGATTGTTCCATTTCCAGTTTTTTGGCCAAACACATTTATGTCATGGATTGTTCTGTTTTGGGTTGTTTTAGTGAAACCACTCTACATGTGAAACCATTCCATTTTTGGCTCCTTGGTGTGGGGAATCGTCCTGGATTTTTTGTTCCATTTCAGGTTATTTGGGAAAACCCATTCTAGATTTAGATTGCTCTTTAGTTGAAGCCTTTCCAGTTGTGGATTTTCCCATTTCTGTTTCCTTTGGGGTAAAATCAGTCCAGATGTGTTCCGTTTCCATTAGATGTAGAATGTTCCAATTCCAGTTTTTTGGAACAGTTCAAAACCAATTTTGTCTTGATATTGTTATATTTCTTTGGTCATTCGGGTGAAGCTACTAAAGATGTGGATTGTTTCATTTGCAAGTGGTTTGATTTGTTCCATTTTCGTTTCTTTTGCTAAAACAAATTCAGATGTGCAGTGTTTGATTTGTGATTCTTTGGGATTAAACCCGTTCAGGTTCTTCATTCTAGATTTGGATCGTTCCATTCTGGGTTTTTTGGTCAAAACTAAACATGTCATGGATTGTTATCATGACCAATAGAGACTTGAATTGTTCCATTTGAATTTGTTTGGGTGAATCCTATTTAACTACACATGGTACGTTTACTGAAACCACTTTAAACCTGAATTGGTTCTGGGTGAAAAAATGATCTAGATGGTTTATTGGTGCATGTTTTAGTCTAGTTCGATCTTCTTCTATTTTGGAATGACTCTGCAAAAGTGGTCTAGCCTGGTCAAGGTCAGGACGTTCTACACAGGGTTGTGTTCTGTGTTTGGTTGGTTTGTTGAAGCCTGGGCCTGCATGTACAGTATTGTGTTCTGGTTTCAGTTGGAATGGTGAAGATGTTTTATATAGGGTTGGCTCTAAGCTTTCAAAAAAACTAAACAAAACAAAAAAAAGGTTAGATTGGTTTTACCATGTGGTGAACTTGGTCTGGCCATGGTCTGATATTTGAGTAAACTGGTGGAACTGGTTTAGCTGGGAAGTGTTCAGTTTTCAGTCTAACTGAAATCACAGTGGTGTATGGTGTAGAGGTATAGCTTGACTTGGCAAGACCACCTGGGGCTTATGTTCTCTTTGTCTCCTCTTCGAAAGGTTTTAACTTTGGTTGTGATTTTGATGGATCGCTATTCAAATTATTATTTTTTTTTCTATTTCCAACTGCTCTGGCTAAGTTTTCCTCGATTGTTTAGATTCCACGAAGCATTTCAGGTTATCAGGAGCAGCGAAGTGGCGTGGATGCTGCGGGCAGCGCGGAAACCCGGCTCTCCATAGCATGAGCGTAATTAAACGCCCGACGTGTTTATTAACTCTCCAGTGTCAGCTCGTTTCCCAGACGCACGTCACTTTAGATTACGGACTTGTCGGAAAAGACGTCCGGCTGTTTGTCGGATTGCGTTATGGAGCTTCACCAGGAAGAAGGGATGGAGAGATGAAGAGCATGGATGGAGGGGGAGAAGGAGGGGGAGGTGGAAATGAAGTGCTCGCTGACAAAAGATGCGCTTATCTGTACTCATGATAACATCAGTGTGTGTGTATGTGTGTGCTGGACAAAGCTTCAAGAGTCGAATAAGACACCATGAGAAGAATTTACTTCCTGTGTAAGTTTTTTTGTTTTATTTTTCCAGTATGGTGAGATTTGGGATGTATGCTGATCCTGTCTTCAGATAAAGGGAAAGATTATCCGTCTAACCTTTACACAGAATCTCAAAAAAAAAACATACTGTATTAACGAGTGATGACAGACCAATGAAATCTTACCTCTCGTGTGTGTGTGTGTGTGTGTGTGTGTGTGTGTGTGTGTGGTTTTCTAATTCCGTGTCTGATCTTTTACTAGATAATCCACATGAACCCATTAGAGCATAGTGTAGTGTAAAAAATGTTTAATTTTCGAGGGGGCGTTCGAGTTAAAGGGGGACTTTTGATTGCATGGAATAACAAAACACAGTTCTGAGACTGAAAACTCCCTCTTCTTACTTCTCTATATAATCCCCGGATACGTTACTGCACTTATCCCAGTGTTTCACTAGTGCTTGGACACCACCAAGGTAGAAAGTTCTCTCAGTAAAACGGATTCACATCTGGAACGTCGGCCTCCCAGGGACTCCTTAATGACTTTTCCGAACATGGAAATGACTTGAGGCGAGGTCAGGACTGCACGGGGGATCTGGCAATGACACCCCGCCCGAGTTCCTGTAACGTGCAAGTGGTGCTGGTGAATGGTTGTGTCCCGGTTTGACTTGAACGGCCCTTTTATTTTAAGTAGAAGTTCAAGTTTTTCACACAGAGTAGAAAAAGCGATTGAAGTCGTCTCTAAACGTCGATTGGTTTCACTGCTTCGAGTCCTGCTTTGACTTGAACGCCACTCATACTTATGACGTTTCTTCATATGGAGAACAATCCTTTTTCGTTTTTTATTTATTTATTTTTTATAAATCATGGTTTCAGATTTTAAGTCAAATCAGAACAATCCAAAAAAAACAAACATATTTTTAAGTAAATAAGAAACATCAAAAACCCAACCGTTAAAAAACAGTTGCACGTCTGTAGATCTCCAGTCTTTAAAAAAAGTCATTTAAGTTCATGTAGAAACTGATAGAAATGCAGAGATGGAAGTGCAAAGACTAAAGGATTAATGACACGCGCGCGCACACACACACACACACACACACACACACACGCACTGGAGTAAGTATGAGGCTGATAAGTGTGTGATTCATACAGGCAGGCGGCATGCCCGGCAGGAGGCTAATTAAACATTGATAGTGTTTCACATTTTCGCTCTCCATCAACATGGCAGCCGCAGTCGTGCTGCGTGGGAGCGGCTAATAGACGCGCCGCGGCCCGGGTTCTGCTCCAGCACGCGCCGCTGAGAGGACACGCGTGTACCCGCGCGCTTCTGACTAATAAACTCCAGCACTTCATTCATTCATTCATTCATTAACGGAGTGCTTTGAACCCTTTCCTGTCAGTCTCTCTTAGCTTAGCTTAGCATAGCTTTACGAAGCACTGGGACTGGAGACTCCTTCCAGAAAACCGCACTGGATCTACATTATGTACCGTGTACTTCTGTATCGTAATGCTGTCTCTATTAATCAGCTCCACCTCATCCCACGCCAACACACTGTGACACGCCCTTACCTGTGTGTGTGTGTGTGTGTGTGTGCGCGTGTGTGTGTGTGCGCGTGTGTGTGTGTTGCAGTAACGAGGCCCGTCTGCAGCAGATCCGGAGTCAGCTCCAGCATCTGAAACCTTCTCCGTCGTACCCGGAGGCAGGAGCAGGACCCCGAGTCCAGGAGTACGATCAGTCACGGGTGAGTCCCAGCCTCAGAACTGCCCCTCTAACTGCCCCACTAACCCCCT
>JAOVVA010000028.1:1057174-1091451 GCA_028565275.1 Leiocassis micropogon | reverse complement strand
CATTTAAGTGTGACAAACATGCAAAAGAATAAGAAATCAGGAAGGGGGCAAATAGTTTTTCACACCACTGTATATATTTTTTGCACATAAAAACAATCAAAACATTTAGAAAATAACACACAAAATAAGGTAAAATATGAAATAAATAGACATTAAACCTCACTTAACCTTAATTTATGGTTCCGCTCGGCACCAGGTGATGCCAAAGATAAAAGCGTCTCCCTTTTCTTCTTGCTTCCGTCCTTGCTAACATTCTCAGGACCCGCAGTACTACGCCTTCACTAAATCTTACACAAAATGCAAAAAAAACTATACAAATATATAAAATCACTTTCATTCTTGCCTCTCTCTACCTCCCAACAAACATCTTACTTCTTTTTGCACACTTCTCCTGCCTACTTTCCACTCTCTCACTTGTTTTCTTTCCCTTTTCTATACATCATCTGCCTTAATTCTTCCTACTTTTCTTTATTTCTTCATTTTTCTACATACCTGCTTTCCTTTTTTCTTCTTACATGACTACATTTTTTCCTTCTTTCACTTCTTCACTTCCCCTTCCTTCTTTTTACCTCTCATTTCCTTCCTCTTTATCCCTTCTTCCTCATTACCTCTCCTTTTTGCTTTCTCCCTTTTCCTTCATTCTTTTTACATCAATTTCCTTCCTTAATTTTTTTCATACCCTCTTCTCTTTGCTCTTCTTTGATTTACTTTCTTCCCTCCTCCTATTTTTTTCATTCCTTCATTCCTAGCTGCTTTACTTTTTTTTTTTTCCTTAGGCACATTTCCTTCCATCCTTATTTCGCCCTAATTTATTTACACTATTCCCTTTTTTCCTTTTTCTCTGTCTCATGTACCTGCTCTCCTTCCATTCTTTCTCTCCACCTCCCTAACACGTTTCATTCCTTCCTGTTTTCCTGATTTCCTTCCTTTCTTCCTTCTTTACATTTCATCTTTCCTTCATTCTGCTTTACCATAAAATGCGCGACTTAGCCGGCATTGGGTTCGTCTCGTTCGTTCGCTCCAATGCTTCATATGCTTGCAAAATTTTAGTTTTTAAAGGAAGTCGAGGTTCGTCTGCGTGACTCGTCCTGGAAGTGCGAGCTCCGCCCCTGCACGTCTCAATAAATAACGCAATAATGTTTCATGAGGAACTCACAGGACGACTAATGAAGGAAGATGAGCACGTCCGCGTGATCGATGCGTCTCGTTATATGAGGGAGAGCTCGGGAGGAAGCGGCGTGGGGTGTATTATGTAGATATGATTACCTCGTGAAGTGTAGACTTTTGTACAGATTTAGTAAAGAAAATTAGATATGAGGGTTCACTAATGAGAAAATAATTTCATTTATTTATTTCAAAAAGATGTTCTTTATGATGAATCAGTAAAAACTTTACCGAAAACTCTAACAGAATCAAAGTAAAATATGGAAAACTATGAAAAGTGACGTTAGGGCACAACGTTCAATCATAGATCTCAGAGTCACATTTGTTCATAGTTACATATAAATTCTGTGGAATGTCTGTGGTGTTCCCTCAACAGCCCGTCTGATTTATGTGTTTCTCACTTAGCTACAGCAAGCTACTTTGTTTAACAGATGTGGGCTTGCTGAAGATGTGGGCGGACTTTACTTCTGACACTGGAGACTCATTCCTAAACCCAAGTCTCCATATGGAAAATGATAAAGTATTAGAGCAGTAGCTTTGTTAGAAAACTAATCCACACTTTCTGAACAATCAGAATCTAAAATTTAAAAGTGAACAGCACAGTTTGAAGCAAAAATACTTTGCCATGCCCCCCGGAAAGTTCTGCCCCTAATTTAGTCCCCATGCTATTCCTGACACACACCACCTTACATAAATAAGAATCTACAGTTCTTCTCAAAAGGAAAGAAAAGAAAAAACTAGGAACTTGGTCACGGTTGCGTCCAAACCCAACCCGGTCCCACCCAGACTCCAGACTTCATATTTCTCATTATGTTGTCCTCCATGATTGAAGGCTTCACCCTGGGCTTGGGCGAAAGTCACAATTATAGCTCGTGTAATTATAACGCACGGAGGGAAAAATAGACCGAGACCGTCCCTGAAAGACGGGAATAAAAGACAGACGCAACGTTGACCTTTATTACATCATTTAATAAGGCACAAGGCAGAAATGGAACTGTTCGTAATGTGTGAGGGGAAAAATTAGAGACCTGAAAGAAATAGAAAAAAGTGGACTGAAGAAGGGGAGCCTGTCCCAGGGGACTTAAGGCACAAGGTGGGACGCACACTGGACGGGGTGCCAACCCATCCCAGGGCGAATGACACACACACCGTTATATGCCACACCACATGTCTTTTAGAATCCAAAAGTGTGGATTCGTTAGCATTTTTTCCTTATATGGGAAGATCAGACAGACCCAAACCCTAACACCATGCGCTTTGATCTCTTGTATTCAGTGTCTATTGAGTGTGTTTTGCTGCAAGTCAAGCTTCATGTCTACGGAGCCAGACTACTGGACCTCCCCGTATTGCTTGTTATTTAGACTAGCACTTGACCCAGTACGTCCCACGAAATCAACTTAAGCTGACCTTTCCTTCGCATGAGTTACATCATTTTCAGACTACCTTATCAACATAAAGTTAAATCTGTTATAAAATCCTGATACTGTAACTTTAGTGGTTAGGAAACTTCGCTTGTAAACAAGCAGAAGATCATGTGGTGTTTGTTTCCTCTCGAGCTGCACTGCATGTCATTGCCTCGTCGCTCTCTGATGCCCCCTAGACACCGCGGGTCGTGCCACCCCGACTCCCACCGCTTGTTAGCGGCAGATGGTGCAGCCATTCTGTGAAGGTGATTAAGACCAAAGACTGGAGGTGGCTGATCAGGACCTCCCTGTGACTCGCATAATGAGTCACATCTAATCCGATTCAAATACGCAACAAGAAGAAGAAGCGTGGACTTGGATCGAAACAGCCAGGAGGGGCTTTCTCAGATTTAAGCTGTAGGTTTCTATAGTAACAACTTGCACAAGGACGAATCTAAGATTTCAGTTTCAAGTGTTTGTATTTGCTGCCTTTAGGTTGTCCGGATGTTTCACGTATAAGTGATGGAAATTAGGCTGGGACGATATGATTAATATACTATCGTGATAAATTGTGCCACAATACACATTTCCGAGATGATGTGGTATATTTTGATTACCTAATCAGTTGCTCAGAAGATTCTTTACATAAAATCATTTAAATTATTGATTTTTTAAAAATATTTTGTTAGCTAAAATATGTTCTTATTAAGTGTGCTAAAAATGTAATTAATTTAATTAAAATTTCAAATTTTACGTTTTTCCCCAGGGCTACGTTGGAATTGTTATTATGGGGAAACGGTTAAACTTTCACTCTTTTATAAAGTCAAACACGGCGACAGTTTGTTTGTGCTACAGTACAACTGCGATAGAGCGTTTCCTACCTTCTGTTGTTACTGTCATTCCACGTCCACTGTCACACCTCTTCTTCATGTCGCCTGCTAGGGTTTGCGATGCCGGTAGCTCTAGAGAACAGCTAGATAACTTCCTGCCACTCGCTCATCTAACGCGCAGCTGTCGCACTTGCCTGGCAGTGTGTTTGGTGATGATCATGTCGACTTAATAAGACCTGACAGGTCCAGGATGCTCGTCTCAAATTTCTCCAAGGCGGGAAAGAAGGAACGACAAGCGTATTAATTCTCCTTTCCGGCCTTTTGCTTCATTTTCTAACTCAAGTTTCATAATAATGATAACCTTCATGGGTGTAGTAAGTTCAGTAGTAATGGGCCAAGTCTGAAAAAAGTTATGCGACATACTGTACTTTTACTGGTACCTAAGCAGCCTCTCATTTAAAAAAGCTTGATAGTAATAATTAAATTTACTTTTTATTAACTAAAGCATGATGCACTTGCTCATAGCTACTTTATTGTTACTTTACGTCAATAAAGTTCGTTCATGTTTCCATTCACATTCTCTTACTGGAGCTATAAACAGAAATCTGTACTGGGGAAAAAAAAAACATAACGGTTTACGGTTTTGCCGGACATAAAGCTAGCTGACGCTGGAGACTCCTTTTTCCAAAGCTGCCGCATCTCTTTACAGAAAACGATTACCTGATCATGTGTTAGATCAACTAACACGTATTAAACCGATACACTTGAGAACTTCTAAAGACCTTTCCTCTTTGTGTTTCTGACTCGCACAGTGCCGGTCCCCACAATGCTGTTTCTTTCCTTTTTTTTTTTTTTTTTTTGTAAACACTGCACTAATTCAGCTCGAGCACTCCAGCATGAGTCATGACGGTGCTGCGGGCCAAACGCTCCAGTGCTGAACGCTCGCCCCAAAGAGTTCTACTTCCATGACAACCTTGTGAATGTGTGTGGGTGTGTGTTTACCGAGCAGCTGGTTTGGTGTAAATACTATCAATCTAATCTGTTGCATACTTATGTGTGTGTGTGTGTGTTTTTGGAGGTGTTATTCGGGGTCCCCGTCATAGCAAGAAACCATGTAAACCTTTGAACATTTTTTTTTTCTTTTTTTGGCAGCATAATGTATTTTTAATGCGCCTAAATGCCTTTTAGATACTTATTTGTGTTTTATTTAAACGCTTCCAAATGCATTTTTAATGCACTCTAAATATCTCCGATATTATTAAATGATGGTGTTTACGTCTTTCGGTATCGACTTCGCAGCCTTCAGGAAATCAAATTTACGAATTTTATGCTGCGCTCCATCTATCCACAGTGTCTATATTACAGTCTAGTCACTGTACACACACACATACACACACAAACACACACACACACACACACGGCTGTTTTCTGGCAGCACCGTTGCCATGACTCCTAAGCTGAGGTCCTGTCTCCCCCTTCGGCGAGGTTTAGCACGGCTTAACGAGTCGACTCGATGCTCCTGTCTGTCCGAGTTTTCAGAGCTCTGTTCATGAGTGAATCTCCTGGTAACAAACCTGAGGTTATCGGTTTTTGGAATTTACAAAAGTGTACACAAGGATGGGATGTAATATGATCTGTCCAACAGTACTGTATATTAAAAAAAACTGTCTTTTTAAGTACACTTGTAAGCCTCTTAAAATTGGAAGAAAAAAAAAAGAAGAAAATTTTCTCCCCCAAAAAAGTTACACCTTTAACCCTGACACTAGAGACTCCTTCCATAAATCTCAAGCAGATCTCCAGCTCACATCACAGAGTACCCAAATGACTCGCATTACAATTGCACTACAGCTGGAACTCCTGTCCGACCCGTCGTTCCAGAAAATCAATCAACACCTTTTTCACCAGCGCTGTGCTATATTATACACACACACACATATATATATACACCACTATGAGATGAAATATCATCACTGACCCGGCAGCTTTAGGACAGTTCCGCTACATTTATAAGAAATCTACAGCAAGTTCGAGGAGCGGCTCAGAAACCATGAGCCGAACTATTCATCTCTCGCCTCCTCATAAAGCAGCGCCGAAGATTGGAAGAGCGGAGGAAGCTCCAGAGACGGCACTCGTTCTTTTTTTTTTTCCTTTCTCAATGTGACCAGACAATAAAAGAGCGACTGATAGCTCCGCGAGGGAGGGAGAGAGAGAGAAGAATGGAAGCGCCTGAGAGAGAGAAGCGATGGCTCGTCCGTCACTCTCGATATGAGCCGGTCTATCACAATCACGATCTCGCTGACCTTTTGCGGCATACTCGTTCTTTCTCTCCGGCTCTCGCTCTCTCTCATTTTTTTTCTCCCCCCTCTATCTTTCTCTTTGACTCGCTTCGTATTCAAACCCTGCGAGACACTTTTGTATTTAAAGATCACGCTTTGCATGAACACATGGCTCATCCAGAGACGCTTTCACTCGCCTGCCATTCACACCATCCCCTGTTTGACCTGGTTTATGGGGACCGTGATATTTTAAATGAGTTTGAGGACTTTAGGATTATTTATTCCTAATGATATTGCAACACTCTCAGTGCTGTTTGTTTTATTCTTCTCCACCTGTATATACTCTATAGATAAAGTTAATTGTCAATTATATTGATGTCAGAGCGCCATGTAACACGTTTCATTAGTCGACAATGGTCTCGCGCTGACTGTAATTCAGAAAACCCAGAAAAGGATGGGTTCCCTCGAGTCCGTCACGTGTCAGGAACTTCTTCCTCGCTCCTGTTGCCTCAGGCTTGTTCATTAAGGATCTAAATATAAGTCTAAGTCTACATCTGGATTTCTGCAAAGCTGCATTTTATTGTTAAAAATGTTGCAACAAATAAAATTCAATGCGATTGAATGTATTTTCTTCTCCTCTGTGCAGATAAGAGGTCCTGATTCCCGCATGGCTCCAAGATACGAAGACGTTGATCGACAGTATGCATCTGCACCCAGGTACCTTTGTGTTTGTGTGTATTTTGTGTGTAAGCGTGTGGCGTTACAAGGCATATGTGAAATCAATCATTTGTGAAGAATTTTGCAGAAATTGTTCAATTTCATCTAAAACCTTCGATTAGTAAAGACCGCTTAAAACTTTGTCTTTCTACGTAAGTTCCCATGCAACTAATATTTTGATTGTGTCTCATTGTTATTGCAACTGCTCTGTTATTTCTATCCTCGCCCAGTTGCTGTTGTGGTCTTCAGAAATGAACATTTCTGTGCGCTGATGTTAGTTTCAAACCAAATTTTATTTAAAAAATTTGATAGCCTGGTACCACCGAAACAATATTTACCTGGAATAAAGCGTGAAAGCAGCGGCGATGAAGCTGGTACTGCTAAGGAATGCCAAGCAATAACGATGGTGACAAAAGTAAAAATAATTGAGAGAATGGAGCGAAGTATAAAGATGGCAGATGGCAAACCCTTGGCCGATTCTAAAGAACAAGTACAAGATCCTGTACATGTTAGTTTTATAGTGTGTATAACCAATTGTGTTAGTATTCTAGTACAGTAGCTAGACAGTGTTTGTTGGACTTATGAACAAATTGGACTTAGAAACGAGCTCTTGGAATGGAACTTGTTCATATGTTGGGGACTTACTGTATCTACTACAAATTCTGCCCAGTAGGCACTTGACCAGCATGGCCTGCTATAAACCAATGAGCATTGAGTTCAGTGAGTAGCAGTGATGAAAACAGGAAGTGAAGTAATATCCCAAGTGAAGGAACCTGCTGTGTCTTCAGACTTAGTAAACCTCCAAGGGAATGAGTGCTGATGGTCACCCCTGGGGTCTTTATTTTCCCAGATATGAAGATGATGTTACAAAGTAATAACTTTTTTTCATCCTTAATAACTGTCTGGTCAGGTCAGGATTATGGAGATTTTCTTTAGGCTCAGATATAACCTTTTATACTTGATGGTGTGATGAGGCTGAGGTTGAGGAACTGGCAGAACCAGAGTCGGAGGTTTTCCATGTTCGGTGGTAGGGTTCACACGGGTTCACACAGGTATATATTCTGTATATTAGAACAAGGCTGAAGGTGTTCTGAGGGGAACACCTTCATCCGCCCCAGCACACACAGACACACACACACACTCTAATCCTCTTCCAAGCGCCTAATTAAATCTGGAGTGTTTGCTTTTCTGAGAGCTTTGCCCATAACTGGCCATTCACCTGATCCTCTTCCCAGGAGAGTGTGTGATCTGGACAGGAAGGCCGTAAAACTCTGCTGGCTTCGGGCCAATAGCCTAAGTGGTTCGATGAGGGCCTCTGCAAGAACAAACACACACACACACACACACGCAGGAAAAAGACATCATACAGGACAATGGGAACCTACCTCGCCGCCATACCTTCATGAAACCTGTCTTACTGTACAGGTGAATAACTACACTCCAGCATTGCACCCGGATAAAAAGTAAAGGATTATTATTAAAAACTAAATAAAAAAAACAAAACTGTAGCATTACAATATAATCTGGTTACAAATAAGTGTTTGTCTGAAAACTCAGACACTCATAAGGGCATCGGTTTAAATTTCCTCTTACGCCACGCTATCTTGTTTTGATGTGTCCCCCCCAAATAAAGTGCCTCCCCCTTCCCCTTCTCATTCGACAATAAAGGGCACTTTAAACCAGATGAAATCACATTTTCTAAGCCGGAGTCCATAGCTCCGTCCCCTCAGGCTCTCTCTCACTCTCTCTCTCTCTCACACTCACTCGAGCCCATTTCCTTTCAAATGGCTGCGGCGCCTCGACTGCATTAGCATATAGTTCCCTGTGCACTTTTACAGTGTGTGTGTGTGTGTGTGTGCGTGCGAGTAGGGGAGTGAAAGGCTGCAAGCGATTTAATAGAAGCATTAATGGTTGTTCAGCCTTCACACAAGACTCCCTTAGGCTGTAGCTGTTCCTTTTAAACGCTCTCACTGAGGATCCTCGGCGCAGAAGGCCAAAGCCGTGCGATGAGAACGCATTCAGTGTAACAGGTGGATTTACATCCTGATTGATCGTTAGCATACGTTCATGCTGACAAGTAATAAGCACCCCTGACGTTGATAACTCATTTTGCGTGAGAAATACAATGCTACAAAAATAAATAAATAAAATTACTGGGTTTTTTTTTTTCCTCCTCCAGTAAAATGTCAGATTGGTCAGTCTGACCACTGGAAGCCCTGTGCTTTATTCCTCATTTGGTTTAAGCATTTAATAAAATGCTTAAAATGCACGCTTTCGCTTCCCTCATGAGCTTGGTGGTTACAACAAAGCCTTTTATCTTCAGTGGTACCTTGGATCTGAACGCCCCGCTTCATGAATTTTCCCCTGAAATTTTGCAAGAAATTTGTCTCATCATACGAAGCATTTTTGACACACAAGCAAATGAACTAAGCTGAACAGAACATCGGCGAAGTCACGTGTACGTCCGGAAAACCGGTCAAAACTTGTTTGCCACAGTTACTTGTATACATTTGCTAAATGTGGTTACCATGCTTGCCCAAACTTAGAGATGTGTGAATGGAGCTGTACATAATGTAGAGGTGGGTCAAGCCCCTCCCTGTATGCCAATCTGCCACTGTTGGGACCTTGGTATGACTCTTAACTCCCTCTGCTCCAGAAGTGGCATACCATTGGGCGGGGTTAACTTGCTTATACTTTTAAAAGTGTAAGCACGTTGCAGCCTGTCGCAGTAAAACATTTGTTCCCGTTTAATCTATGTAACTTAATTAAATTTGACAGTGAGGGGGGGCAAGACTTTTGCACAGTACTGTATAGGTTTAAATAAAAACTTTTTTTCTTCTAGCAACAACTTTTGCTTTAAGTAGACATCGTTTAGGGGAGGAAATTGATGTATGACTGACTGCTGATTTAGTGAATCAGTTGAAGCCAAGTGGGCGGGATTATGGTCTCGGTTGTGTAAAAAAAAAAGATAATTATTTAGTGAAAATTCATAGTGAAATATTGCGAAGTAAGCTTGTTATATAAAATAAATAAATAATAATAATTATTATTATTTTATTATCATTATAGGTATTATTATTATTATTATTATAATAGTTATTTTTTGTATGAAAATTTGCTGCAAAAGCGCAACACTATGCCAGACGTTGTTTATTAATATTTTTTCCGGATAGATTGAGTGAGCATGTGTTTTTCGCATAACTCATTCACTTCAAAAAAAAAAAAAAAGGGAGCGTTTTCCATGTTTTTATTTTTATTTTTTCAGTCTTTCTTCTTTCATTGCATTACTCTGCGCTTTTATTGCGTTTTTGGTCGACGTCGCTGTTCCACCTCCTGAGCACATCAAGCTGCAGCATAACGTCGTTTGCCTCGAAAAACAGAGCGACCGTAATGAAATCAGCGTCGAGGAAATGAAGCCTTGCCGCTTCGCCGTCCGCTTGCGTCACCGTCCCTCGAGGGGAAACTCCTGTCGCTTTTAAAGCTAAAATAGCAGGAGCAGTAGAGTCAGCGACAAGCAAATAACACTAACAAAAGGGAATGAGGTTTCAGGGTACGGATAAATATTTAAATACATTGAAAAAGTGTAAAGTGTTATCAGATTTCAGCGAGAGCTCCCGACTAATCCTGTGTACTCTTGAAGTACCAGCTGCATGTTTATGTGTGTGTATGTGGGAGTGGGTGTGATTCCACTGAGGAAAAACTTAAGGAGCCGGGGTCGAGCAAGGAACCGAGGGAGGAATTTCCTTCCGAAGATTTCGGGCAGGTGCAAGAAGTTCGGGCTCATGCGAGCAGACTTCCCCCCCTCTTCGTAAGACGGAAAATATGTCCGTCCGCAGCGCGCACACACTTTCACATGCACGCTCTCACGCGCACTTACAGAATTGGACGTGTACTCTTTCTCGAGGGATGGAGTGTTAATGGGAGGCGGTATGAGACAGATTGATTGCGCGGTCCTACTTGTCCGTGTGTGTTGAGACGACTCGTGATTTATGAGATCCACTGCATATATACACACACACACACTTCCATAGCGTAGACAAGTCTCGTGTATATTCTGACACACTCTTTGTAGAGTTTATAAACCATGAACCGTGCTGCATTTTTGGACATGGTTAATGCTGCTGCACCAGCACGGAGTTTCTCTGGGTGATTATGGAAGGTCACGGGTTCACAAGTCTGGTGTGTGTGGGCGCATGTGGGTGTGTGAGGGTGTAAGTCAGTTTTAATGTTTAACAGCCTTGACACCACAGCGTCTGCTTTCCCTGACTTCAGCTTTTATACCGTAACCACAAACCAAGTTCTTCAATGCTTGTACAGTAAGTCCCTACATACGAACAAGTTCTGCTCCGAGAGCGTGTTCGTAAATCCCATTTGTTCGTAAGTGCAACAAACATTGTCTAAGAACTAGGATACTGACACAATTGGCTATACAAGATATATTATCCCGCAGTGTTCTTTAGAATCGTACCAATTGGTTGAACGAGTCATGTCAAAAGAACGAGCAATGTCTGCCGTCTTTTCACCTCGCTCCATTCTGTCAATTATATTCACTTTCGTCTTCATCGTTATTGCTTGGCGCTTTTAGGAGTACCAGCTTCATCACCGCTACTTTTACGCTTGCTTTCGGACATCCTGGGCTTGTACTGCGCTTGCCGAGGATGCACGCTGCATGCACGTAACAATGTTCATATCTAGGGGGACTTGTTGTAGTCCATTCCACCTGCTGACTTTTTCACGTCCGAGCGTAACAATTTAAACATCGCAGCACACTGCTTCATGTCCTCCATATGCCTTCCTTAGGTGTGTTTTTTTTTTTCAAAATTTTTTTATTGAACAGTTGTCATACATAAACATATCAAAAGCAACAAATTAAATGTATAATAATTATCAGATGAAAAGAAAAATGAAAAACTCCCCACCCACACCGAACATACCCTAAAACCCACCCCCACACACACACACCCTAGCATCCTTCGGCTCAACTAATTTGTGTGAATTAGATTGGTCATACATACACTCCGATGCTTGACCCAGTCCAGATTTCAGCGTTTAACTTGACCTAAAGTGAGAATGCAACTAAGAGATAAAAATAAGAGATTACTGACTTAAAGTGCAAAAAGGGGGCGGAGCTTTTAAATGGTCAGTTACCATTAATGTCCTGACACATCTCTACAACTCTTAAGTCATTCTCATTCATAAGCTATTTTTAAGACTAGCCCATTTTATTGATTTTATTGGTGGTGTATTTTCCACTAGGCGCACCGTGATCGTGTAGTGGTTAGTGCTCTGCATTGTGGCCGCAGCAACCCCGGTTCGAATCCGGGTCACGGCAGTTGGTTTTATGGGGCAGTGGTGGCTCAGAGGGCTAAGGCTACGTGCTACAGTACCACAGTACACTTTGACGTTGCAGTGCTCCTGTGTAAAGAGTCGCCCGGTCTGCATCCTATTAACTTGCGATATTCCAGTTCAGTAGTAACAATTAACCAAACAAACCTGCTAGACTTAGCGATGTGGTTGATTATCATTTGGTGTTGGAGATGGTGGTATTGGTGAAATTCAGTGAATAAATGATATTCATAATACAGATCTAACATGAATTAACACGTACACCAGAGTTGAAATTCCTTACCGAGACAGTCTTCGTCATTTGCTTATCTTTTCATGTGGATTCTCGCTGACACTTCCTCTCCCTGTCTTTCTCCTGGTGGAAATGCCTGATAATTCATTATCTCCAAAATTTCTTACATCGTTCCCATTTGCACCCCACCCCTTCTCTCTTTTTTTGCCTCTCTAAGGCTCATGTTCAAGGCTGCAGTATTTCTGTTTGCAGTGCTTGGGTGGTCATGGCCACCAGTCACATTGATTGTGTTGCTGATGGACAGAACACATACACACAGAAAAAGAAACATACACGCTACACAGTTTTGCTTCTAATAGACCACATATAGCAGCAGTATTAGTGGAAAATTTACCCCTTGACATGACCTCCCACATTTAGCTTTGTATAGAAATCCTACTGTAACTTATGAGACTACACCAATCTTGGATACCAAAGGTTAATGGTTGTACTTGTTAAGTGGAGACCGTTGTAAAATATTTTTTTCAGTTGTATGTCAAAGTGAGTTAACTTGTGCTATAAGCTTATGTGTCAGTATTCTTGAGTTCTTACCTTCCTTGAAGCATAAAACCCAAAGCCCAAAGTTAGCTCACTGAAGGGGGGGGGGGGGACTAGACATCAAATATGTAATTGTAACATCATAGTCTTGTAGATCTTGACAAATTTCCTTACAGATTTTATTTCTTTCTTTGCCCTAGACGAACGGCTGTGGAAGGCCACAGAGAAGCAGACCGTCACCAGAACCGCAGTCCCACCTACAACACAAACCAACCCACCCAGCCAGGTCCGAATCGTGTTCCCGTAGCACGATCTGGACCCCTTAGATACGACATGCCCCCGCCCTCCTCTTCAGGCCAGCAGGGAGTGCCAAGCTATGAAGCTGCCATCAAAGCAAGCAGTCGCATGGCTGGTCCTAATCAGTATGGCGCATATGAAGATGGGCAGTACCCGAACCATCGGACCAAAAACCCAGCCATCGGAGCTGTGTAGAATAAAACGTAGTCTAATTTCCTGGCAAGTACCTACTGTAGCACACTTTCTAAGATATTCTTAAGGGGTTTCATGTTAAAGGTGTAATTTTTTTGCCAGGTAAACACTCTTTGACGGCAACATAGAAAATTCTATTGTGCAGCCATTGTAACTAAACCTGGGTTCTATTCTTTAAGCTCATTCATGTTCAGGCTATGGTCAGGGTAGGTTTCTCAAGGGTTCTGTGAGTGATAATAGGTTTCTCACTTCCTAAAGTATCTTTAGGTCTACAAGGAAAACCAACTTCATGGTATACACTATGCAAAATCATTTATAGCAGTCGACTCGACTTGCCTGTTAGTTTGTTTATAGACTGTTTATCTTCTGAAAAAACACAGAGTACCCCATTTTCCAAGTACTGTATGTATGCCAGTCCAGAATAGGGTTACCATTATTACTCAAGGTCTCTTCAGGGAAACAATCTAGGGACCTTTTGGCTTCCAGATGTAATTTAAGTGTTGAACAATGCCAGCATAACTTTATAGCCACATTTCCTAAAATGTCATCCATATTTTGGAGCAGGGTAGGGTATAGTTAGCAAAAATTCAAAAAGGATCTGAATGCAAGGATGACCTTTTTGAGGGAACCTTTTGGGAGGACTTTTTTAATGTAGACTTTCAAAAATCTTTTGTAGCAACTCGAATTGTACCTATTCCACAATCATTTGAATTTTAAATAACACTCTTGGTACATAATTATCCCCAAAGAATCTTTGATAACCCATTTTCCAAGAATGTACACCAATCCACACGTATTCTTTAACGGTTTCCCAAAGCAACAACCTTTTGGCATATAGATTTACCCTAGTGTTGAATAATTCTAGCGTAATCTGGGAGCCACATTTAGTAAAAATCTATCCTTATTTCTACCCTGGAGCAGGGATAGGGTATAGATGGGCACTTGTCTAAAAGGTTCCAGATGCAAGAGGGGACCCGTTTCAGGGGGACCAAAATCTCTTGTAGCAGTCAATTTGACTTGCAGCTCATCTGTAGCTTAAAGTCCATGTTTAACCACATAAGTATCAGAAGAAGCCTTGGGCGAATCTTTTTCCAAGGCTGTACACCAATTCAGAAAGTAGCTAGCTTTGTTCTTTAAAGGTTCCAGAGATAGAATAACTGTCAAGCCTTTTAGTTTTAACCTAGTGTTGAATAATGCAGGCATAATCTCTGAGCTGTGTTAAACCTTGTGATTCTTGCCTATATCTGGAAGTTATTGAATTTTAGAAGAAACATTTTTGTCTACTTTAAATAATGTAAAGACAAGGTAAGTTAACCAAATGCTAGAAGTAAAAGGGGAAAAAAACACTTTTGATTCTTTATAATGTTAATAGTTTAAATGTTTTAAATATTTCTTTCCACTTCAACTCGTGTTCTACACTGGAGAGATTTACTTTTGTCCAGCCTTAGAGGCTTGGACTACAAATCAGTTTGTACCTTTGTGTTGTTTTATACGATCCATATATAATTCCCGATGCTGTTCTGTCTAGTTTAGCTGTAGATAAACCGCTCGTCTGTGGTTTTCCACGGCCTTTAATCTGTGTGGTTTCTCTCAGAGCTCCAAGCTGTGGTTTGCCACTCTGTGTTATCTGATAACTCGCAGTCTCTGTTTTCTCGCCGTATTATCCCGAAGACTCTTCATAGAGCAGAACGATACCAGAATTTAGATCGTTATCAAGGAAACAAGGACGTGCTACCAACTTCCGTTGTCTTGTTTCTCACATAGTTACACTCGAAGCTGTAAATCTCATTATTTCGCCTCCCTTTAACGAAGGAAGCTTCAGGGTGAGTGCAGTGCCAAATGAAAAATAGGAAATAAAATTAAGAGGAATGTCTTCTGAAATTCTTTGAGGAAGTTGTTGATTTTTTTTTGTTTCTGTTATTATTATTAAATCATTATAGATAAAATGAAATGTTGTATTTTATTAATCTGATATGTTTTTTAATGGTAAGATGGATCCTGTGCCTTTTTTTTTTTTTGTTCTTGGTGCATAATTTTGCACATTTTCAAAAAAAATTCCATCCTACATTTAAATAAGCTTCACTTATTTTTCGGTGTTAAAAATTTCCAAACACTGCCACATTGTCGCATTTTCACATTGCACACGAAAGAAGTATAAAATTTCTGAAACGGAATGGAAGGTACTTTTGCATTCTGCTTTTCTTTCCATATATTTATTCTAAAGGTTTATTATTATTATTATTTTTTGAAAGAACAAATTGAAGAATTATGATGGATAAACATGCGTAAGTGTGTTTCATCCAGAAGAATAAACAGATTATTTAGATGTGTTAATATATTAAGAAATCAATGTGTTGATTGTTACTGGATGTTTTTAACCATGTTTTGCATTAAAATAAAAAAATCATCACCATACCGCCCATGTGTTTTTCTTGTCGATGTTTTAAGTAAACTGAGTGCCGAACAGTTTTAAGATCATCTTTAGGCAACAACCGAAGCTAAGTAAGGGTTAATTAAAAACTGTAAACTCTTTAATTTAATTGCCGACGATAAATTATACCTTCTTCAAACACACTTATCTAAGATGACTAAGTAATTAACATTGCAGATGACACTGAATCGTATTCTTCTAATTAAGGTTGGTGGTAGCTGCCTGTGTGATTAAGGTATAATGGATCTATTTGGGGAATCGCACTTGATTAGAAAATCAGGCTGGAAAGGCTTAAGTTAAATCGCTGTTATTACGAGTTTAATTAAGAAGAATGTAGGAAAAAGGGGAAAAAAGAAGATAAAGATGAAAAGTATTTTTGAAGATTGAATAGAGAGACTTCGAGCTTGGTTTAACCAGAAATGAACCTTAAATGAAAATGGTATGACTTTTTTTTTTCCTTTACAATTTGTATAAAAAATGTATTTCAAATAAAGCGATGATTGATTTCCTAACTGATGAGAAAAATCTCCTTTACTTTATCTTCGAGAGTTCTTGAATTTGGATCTTAACCATAGCTGGGAGTCTAGATGACATCTGATTGTGCTCTCTAAGTGGGCGGGGCATCCTCTTTTTCCATATGCTGTCTATCGCAGTAGGATTGGCATTTCTCACAGGCACATGGAGAGTGGGCGGGGTGACTTTTTGATCCAACGACCAAAAACAATAACCAATAACAATATGAATAGAATAACAAACGAAAATATAGTTGCAAAGCAATGATGAGCGGGACCAAGCACCTGGGACACCTGTGTGTTTTTTTTGACCTCCAAAAAGCCCCGGATGCTGAAAAAAAAAAGCATCACGTAATGATGTCACTCGGTAAGTTATTAGCCGTGTTTCGGTATAAAATTAAGGCATTGCCAGGGCTGAAACGTTTGAAATATCAAAAACCCCTCACAATTTTGCATCCTCTTGAGGATATCAAGGAGTATATCAAATTCAAGCTGAGTAGAGCCCATGACATGCAGAACGAAAGTTGTTTAGCTCAATGAGATATAAATGTGCACCGAGTTTAAAACAAGTGAATGAACTATTCAGCAAAATCTCATGTGAAGGACCTAATAGCAGCAGATTCCAAGCTGTGCCTTTTCAGGCATGTTAAGACCTCCAAAAGCCCTGGATGCTGGAAAAAAAAAAATCATAATAATAATCCTTAGAAGAACAAGAGGGCCCTCACACACCATGATGTCATACAGTAGGCCTGCTGTCATAGTGCTTGGGCCCTAAAAAAGTAGTTTGCATAAGTGTTCACTAATAGAAGTGAATCACTACAGTGAAATATGTTTGTATGTGTTACATTTTTATCCAATAATGTTTCATTTCTATCCGTTTTCTAGAAAATATGATGTGTTATGTGACTCATTTCTGAATCAATGACCATTTTCAAGTTTTCAACGCACAAGTTTGTAAAAACTTTCCAAAAAGGTGAGCGACTCGGCTGCACAAAATGTGTTCTATTGAGTTCCACTAGGGGAGCTGAACTGGAACCTGATCCATTGACCACTTTATGGTTACGTATGTTTTAAAAATTAGCATGTTAGCATATACACTTCCTGCTTAGCTAAGAAAAATGTCGGAAAAATAAAAAATCATTTATTTTGTTGAAATATGTTTGCCAAAAAACTGATATCCTTGTCGTGAGTTCTCGCGCTACAGATTCGTCCGTAGCAGATTTTTTCCCTGCGGCATCGTTAAGCCTTCTGATGGAACAACATTGACAGGACAAGCGTCTGAGATTTCTACATCACCTCCAGAGTTTTCTCACACCTCCAGTAAGTGATCAGGGATGATGAGCCGGGGGGATCCCATGAAAAACGCACGCTTCAGCACTTTCTATCCCGTCTCCCAGTCTTCAGCTCCTCGTTTCTGTCTATTCATGCTGCTCTGCCCGGTGAGTGGTTTTGCTCGTTTCATTACATCCCCATTATGAGGAAGGCCACTCCAGTATCCGCAGCTCATCAGGACGTTATCAGCTGGAGTTGGATTGGAATTCCAGATGGACTTTTTATTTATTTCCGCCTGGGGATTCTCTGACCTGACCTTCACCTGTAGTGAGTAAATCTCAAGGACTCTCTGAACTAAACGCAGGTGTGACTGCAGGCTCATGAACATCATTTCAAAATCTGGCTCATGATTGGTCGGAAGGTGACGATTCTTTTTTTTAAATTTTTTTTTTAAACTGTCATCTCTGACAGCAGTTCCAGTTTGTCATGGTTTCAGGAATATCGTGAACGGTAACAAAGCCTAAAGTTACCGGATCAGTTTCGCTTTTGGGATTCGCTTGTGACTTTGGCCTCCGAGGAGCTCGGAGAACTGATTCCAGATCGGCTTTTGCGGTTTTCGAATGCTTTCCACTTCAACTTATCCATCTTCCTTTCAGCATAACTATGGCTGTGTCACTAGGTCCGTGTGCGTGTGTGTGTCACTGTGTTTCAGCTGAGCTAAGCTCTAGGCTAGCAATAGTTTCATTCCTCTCATACCAGTCCCAGTAACAGTGCTCTGGTTATTTATCCCTCATATTTATCATATTTATATTGACTATTATGTTTCCCTTAAAACCGGACCAGGAATAACCCGAGTGTGGAAACGCTGGACTGTATTTCGGAAGGCCTGAACCTTGTGGCTAACATACTCCCACACACACACACACACACACCATATGACCTTATTGACGGGATGGGAGAGCAAGCATTGGCAGTTCCAGGCCCATGCCAGGTGTTTAGGTTGGCAGGGGAGGGAGGGCCGCTCGTGCCCCAGATATCAGCCCCGGTATCGGGTTCCTCCAGCGTGATAAAAGGAACGTTCCTGTTAGCCTCGTACTAAGACCTGCGGCGCCCGGCCAAGACATGCTCCACTAAAGCTCCGTGCCCTGCGGAAGAGGGAGGAACACTGCCCTATAGGGAGGCACGCTCCAATTTATTAAGCACGCGTTTATGGTTTTACACAATGCTTCTAATTGCATTAGTAGATGAAATTTTAAAAAAAATCTTTTATATGTTTATGAATCTTGTTTTTACTGCTATATTCTTTATGGGAGTCAAATATGTATTATTATATTTTTTTCTTTTTCTGTGTATTCACACACTGTTTTGTTATTTTTAATTACCTTTTAATTTCAAATTTCTTCTTTCATTTGCATATATTATATATAACTCATCATTATTGGTAGTACTAGATGTATATTTTCATATATAAGATTTTTTTAAATGACCGTAAAGCTGTTTTGAAATAATAATCTATTCAAATCACTAATGTAAAGTAGGAACAGTGTTAACTTTCTGCGTTCATCTCATTTGCGAGATTTCGGTGGTGGATGTTAGAGAATGCTACTTTCTTCTTCTTTCCTCTCTGACAGTGTGGAGCAGGAATGTTGGATCTGTACGAGGAGAAAGTTGTCTAGCTAGTTAAAGAAGAAAAATGCTTTGGGAGTGCTTCAGGTCACAAAGGTAGAAAACAGAAGCGTAATGTAGAGTATAATTCACATGCAGCAACAACAACAAAAAAAATGGAAATGCTCAAGAAATCGGCTAAATGAGCCAAACAACAACAAAACAAAAATTTTTGTCAAAAACCTCAGCAAGTTGACAATGAATATGATGTTCATTAATGCATGTTTATAGCTTTTCTCTTTAAAAAAAAAAAAAAGGGGGGGCAAAAAAAACGCAGCTTGTTTTGTTCCAGAGAAGTCGTGACTCACGCTGGGAAACTTTTGGGATTGACTTAATGAAACCCAGAGCTACTATCTAGATGCCAAAACACTCCAGTGTGTGGATTTCATGTTTGGCTGGGAGTCAGATCATGAACTCATGATCACATGATCTCTTCTACAGTTATAACACACACAAATGTGTGTGTGTGTGTGTGTGTGTGTGTATGCATGTACAGTATGTAAAACCATTTATCATTTTCCTTCCACTTCACAGTTACAGGTATGTGTCACCTTGTGTTGGTCTGTTACATAAAATCCCAATAAAATTCATTAACATTTGTGGCTGTAACATGACGAAATGTGGAAAAGGTCAAGGAGTATGAATACTTTTGCAAGGCCCCGTATGTATATTATACACTGTATGGCATAAAAAAATTAAAAGGTTGCCACTTCTGAAGGGTCAGATTACTGCACTGCAAAAATTACTGGGATTTGAAATGTCTGGAATTTGGTTAAGAAATGTCCGACACATTATTTAAACCTGGAAGGACCCTGCGCTGAACCAGAAAGAAATCATCAATAGAGATCACTTAAACACTTAGTAAAGATGCATGGCAACAAACTTCCTGGTAGAAACCAGAGCTATGTTTAATACTGAAAGTAAGAGCATTTCCACACACACACACACACACACACAATGTGATGAGATTTACAGGTTTGGGACTGAACAGCTGTGTGTCCATGAGAAAACCACTTGTCAGTGAGACTCGTCACAAAAAAGTCTTCAGTTTGCTAGGGAGCATAAAGACTGGACATAAAGAATGGAAAAAGGTCATGTGACCTGATGAGTCCAGACTGACCCTATTCCAGAGTGATGGGCGTGTCAGGGTAAGAAGGGAAGCACATGAAGCGATGCTCCCATCATGCATAGTGTCCACTGTACAAGCCTCTGGAGACAATAAAATGTCAATAAAATGAAGTCAGCTGACCACCTGTATGTACTGAATCACCAGGTTATCACATCTATGGAGGGTTTGTTCCAAATTCCTGGACTCTGAGTATGAATAAGTGGTTCTGGGGGCATAAGGAATCAACTGGACACCACAGTGTGTGTGTGTGTGTGTGTGTGTGTAATCAAAGCTAAAAGTGATTGAGTAAAATCTTAGAGTGTGTGTGTCACTTTAGTTTTGGCCGTATTCACTGTATAATGTGTACACACTTCAGAAAAAGAAATTTAGTATGATGTATAATAATAATTATTATTATTATTATGATTATAATAATATTATCATAAAACGTATGATTATATGGCAAAGATTTTTATATTAAAATATAAAAAATACATAATGCATTTAATGAAATGAAATGATCCTCCTGTCTCAGACAGCACCGTCAGCGACATTCCATAAATCACGTCTTCCAAACCGGTTTGTTTTCTCATTCCCGGAATTCCTCAATGCCACACACTGTGAAAACTGAAACACAAAAACCAAAACATCACAATTATCTGTTACTGTAGCAACGATAATGTATGACAACATACCAGAACTGGCCACAATAATAGTTCAATTTTTCTCTCCCTTTAAGCTGGAGAGATAAACCACCGCTACAGAATGCTTATCATGATTAAAAGCAAATAAACAAAACAAACAAATAAAAAAAACAAGGTCATCCTTTTCCTTATCTTCGTTTTGCCTGAACGTTTCTTTTTCATGAGTTGGTGTTGGCGCTTTTTCTCGCTCCATCCACACGGCGGTTATCTGCCCAAACGCTGCTTCGTTTCTGACCTTCAGGAATTAAACCCATAGACAAAACAAGGGCGAAGGGGCATCTACAAACCCCTCCCCCACCACACACACACACACACACACCCTGAGTCACCCACAACCCCCGTGACCACCAACTGCTTGCCCTTCTCACTCACCCCCTCTTCTCTCGTTCGGCGTAAACTTTCCATCGCTCCTTCACTCCGTCGGCTAGAGTTACTTGTCACTTGACCCGGTGTGTAATATCGCCAGTTTTGTCGTTACACACCGCGCTACACTTTTTTTTCTGCACGCTCTTTGTTTCTGTGCTTCGCTCAACTTGCCGTAAAAACTCGCCATGTGTGTTTACAACTTCAGTTTACACACAACGTGACATTACACACCTTCTGAAACTTCTAGAAGACCAAAATGCACCTTCATGCATATTAATCTTTATCTACATCTATGCTAATTCTCCACAACATCTGTGTTAGCTCTCTACATCTAAACTAATTATCTGCACCTACTGTACGCTAAATCTCTATATCTGTGCTAGCTCTCTACATCTCCGCTAATTCTCCACAAAGTCTACCCTAATTATCTACAGCTACGCTAATTGTCAACCATATCTATGCTAATCCCCACACATCTATGCTAACTCTCTACATCTATGGTAATTCTCCAAAATGAGGCACATTTCTACATCTACTCTTTCGCTTCCTCCCTAATTCTCCAAAATGTCTACGCTAATTCTCCACAAATATGCTAATTCTCCATATCTATGCTAATTCTCCACATCTATGCTAGCTTTCTACATTGAAGCTAATTCTTTGCAATGTTTATGCTAGTTCTTAACATCAATGCTAATTCTCCACATCTATGCTAGCTTTCTACATTGATGCTAATTCTTTGCAATGTCCATGCTAGTTCTTAACATCTATGCTAATTCTCCACATCTACACTAATTGTCCACATAGTTACCAGTTATTTTTAACATTTATGCTAATTCTCTGCCATATCTATGCTATTTTTTTTCACAAAATCTATGATAGTTTTATAATGTTCTAAAAAGTTCTAAAAATCTATAGTCATATATGACATTAAACATCTTCTGAAACTTCTAGAAGAATAAAATGCATCACATATCTATGCTAACTATCTACATCCATGCTAATTCTCTACCACATTAAAAATCATAATTTTGTCCCACGTACGCAGCCATACACAGTATGGTATGCAGTGAAAAGCTTATACGATCGTCCCTGACCTAAAACAAAGAAAGGGTTTCTTTGCAAGTAATTAATTGTAGTAGAGAGTACAATTAAATAAAAGATAGAATATACAAATAAAGAAATAAAGAGTATATAAAGGAACGAAAAATATACAAATATACAGAACTTCAGGCTGAAAAATGTACAAAGTTGCTTAATAAAATAGAAATGAATTAAAAGTGTATGAGATGTAGTGTATAAATTATACAGGATAATTTAAATTACAGCTGAATGCAGTTAAGCCCTCTGTATGAAAAATGAGCAATGTGAAAACATGAGCAAAAAAATACTGCAGTAATAGGATGCTAATCCATGATAATTCTCCAAAACATCTATGCTAATGCTCTATATCTGCCCTATTTCTCTCCCTATTTCATCTGCCCTAATTCTCCACATCTATGCTAGTGCTAATTCTCTAAAACATATATTCTCTACAACATCTATGCTAATGTTCTACATCGAGTCTTTATCCACAGCATCTACGCTAACTTTCTATAACATCTA
The DNA here is from genome assembly GCA_028565275.1 of Leiocassis micropogon. Lineage (NCBI taxonomy): Eukaryota > Metazoa > Chordata > Actinopteri > Siluriformes > Bagridae > Leiocassis > Leiocassis micropogon. The sequence goes on along the minus strand of JAOVVA010000028.1, from coordinate 1,068,797 downwards.
CACAAATTCTTCACATCTACCCTAATTCTCCGCAACGACTATGTTAATTCTTAACAACATCTATGCTAATTCTCCACGTAAATGCTAATTCTTCACACTATGTTAATTCCCTACCACATCTACACTGATTATCTACATCTACATTAAATCTCTATATCTGTATTACTGTAGCTCTCTATATCTGTGCTAATTCTCCACAAAGTCTATGCTACTTATCTACATCTACACCAATTCTCTACCCCATCTATACTTATTCTCTACTTCATCTATGCTAATGCTCTATATGTACTCTTACTCTTATGCCTACACTAATTCTCTATAACATCTATACAAATTCTTCATGTCTACCCTGATTCTTCGCAACGACTACTCTAATTCTTAACAACCTCTATGGTAATTCTCTACGTAAATGATAATTCTTCACACTATGCTAATTCTCTACCACATCTGTACTAATTATCTACATCTACATTAAATCTCTATATCTACATTAATGTCTATATATGTACTCTTACTCTTATGTCTACACTAACTCTCTATCTATATAATCTATACATTTATATCTATACATCTATACAAATTCTTTACATCTACCCTGATTCTCCACAATGTCTACGCTAATTCTTAACATATATGCTAATTCTCCACCAAATCTATGCTAGTTCTCTTCTATGCTAATTTCCCACAGCTATGCTAATTCTCCAAAACACTCGCTATATTTATCTGTACAGGATTAAGGCTACAATTTGGATCCATTGTAGCAGCGGTACAGTCACACTTCCTGCTAAAACAGTCTGTAAGGTTAAAGCTGTTCATGTTGTGGGTTTTACAAGTGTTTGCAATCATGGTGTGTTGCATGAGGGCAAACACAAGCCATTTCCCAATACACACACACACACACATAGCGTTGAAGCTGTTAAGGGGCTCTGCGGCTAACCTGTTTGCTTCACTGAGCGCAGGCCAAGCATGGCGCACTGGAGGTTGTGCTTGTGTGTGGTGTGTGAGTGTGTGTTTATCTTTGTGTGTGTGTGTGTGTGTGTGTTTTGCAGGTCAGGGCTCACTGGAGAGAGTGTGTGATGACTAGGAACGAGCTACAGGATGATTTACACGCTCCCCTTTAACCCCTCTCTGTGTGTTTCTGTGTGTACACAGGGGAATGATTTTTCCATAGTGAGTCGATAAAGGATCACTTTTTTGCAAAGGATATACTGTCTGTATAAGTGTGTGTGTGTGTGTGTGTGTGTGTGAGTGCGGAGGAGGAGAAGGAGGAGGAGGAAAAGGTTAAAGGTGCTAGCCTTGAACCTCGCCTCAGCACATAAATCAAGTGTGTAAATCTGTTTTGACAGGAATGCAGACAGTAAGAGATCGGCCCGGTCTCGGCCTCGTCCCGATCCACTCGCAGTGTGTTTACTCAAATGATTAACTGCGTACTCATGTTGGCGCTAAAGAAATTTAGCTAACTAACTAGCCAGGGGCTTCTTGTAGCTCCGTCATGTCATCAGTAGCATGTCTCGAGTTTTATTTAATCAGACAAAAATGTTAAATGAATTTTTGACAATTTCATAAATTGAAAAAAACAAGTTCATAAATGTACGAATTTGATGTACAGTAGATGTAACAGATGGAAATCTGTAAACAATTAAACACAGCAACACGGCACCAATATGTTGCAGTATCTAATGTTATTGTAACGTTTAACCGTAACGTTAGCTCTTTTGAAGATGATACAGTAAGACAGAATATGTAGCTTGTTCTCGCCCAACCGTTATGTAGCACTGATACTGGGGAAAAAAGAAGAAAAAAAAACATTTTGCCTTAGCAAGCCATTATCTTTGTTTAATAGCAAAAAAAAACTTCATGTTTTAGCAAAAGAAAACAAACAACTATACAGGATGCAGTATTTAAGAAAGCTATTAAATAAAACAGCTGCCACAAGAAAATATCAAATAAATTGAAAAAGAAAGTAATTATTATCAAAATCTTTAAAACTTTTTAATGCTGTTCTTTTCATAAACTAATATGCTAACATTACTAGCGTACTAACGTAGAGATAAAAAAAAACAAACATGAAAAACAGTTGGAAACATAGTTTCATTCATTTCATTCATTGTTTCAACATTCATCATTTAAATAAACTGGATATTACCCTACGCCTGCGATGCATATCTAGCCACGCCTATTTTTCCAACTGAAAACAAGGTGCAGAGATCTCCAATTCTGAAAAATGATGCTAACGCGGATGTGCCAAAACATGCAGTACCTCAAATCTCCACTGGGTGCTGGATCCAAAAGCGAGTCAATCCTCATACAGGCAAATGTTTAAATGTCCATCTTTACAAAAGAAAAAAAACAAAACATTTTTTCATAGTCTGGTACAAAAAAAAACAAAAAACGGTTTCGGTCTCCATAGCTAAATTTCCCATCCATGACACCTGCACAGGGGGTGAATTTATATGTAACTCATCAGTTAACATGATATTAAGCGATAAAGTTATTAATATTTAGCAGTGTGACTGATTTGAGTGACAACTGCATTGCAGGTTCTCTCATTCAGAACGATTCCCGAGCTCTATTCTGAGCCCGAACGATTCCGAGTCATTTGAATCAATTAAACTGTTTGTTCGACAAACGTAGCATGACCTAATAGCACACGGGAGGAAGCTGCAATTAAACCTCAGGGAAGCTAACGCTATGATGGCTTGCTAATTACTGTAAGTATTGGTTCTGAGGAAACATGTGACGCAGTGCGGAATCGAAACCTCCGGGAACGTTCCGGATCTGCCCTGCGTTTATCCGAGCTCTGAGAGTGACATCACTGTAATCGCTTGTGGTATGACAGGAATAAAACCCATGTTATGGGAAACTAATCAACTGCACTGATTGACACTGATGATTGTCCTGAAACGGTACAACATGCAGCGTGTTATTCTGAGCTGTGTGTTCTGTAGTGTAGTGACATACAGCTAACTGAGAAATCTGCAACCAGAAGGAAGATGTTCTGTCACTTGCTTTGTGTGTGTGAGTGTGTGTGAGTGTGTGTGTGCTACACTGCAGTGCTATACACACACACACTTCAGCACAGCGTCCTAATAGCCGCTTTGGCACAGCATACATCTGCAATTATCCACCTGGCTGCCATCCAAGCAGCTACGCTACCTCGCTCTCCATGTCCCGGCACCTCCATCCCTCCACACACACACACACACACACACACACACACACACACACACACACACACACACAATGCCAGCTATTATACAAATGTTTATAGCTGTAAAATGGCCTACAGTGGACTGAAGGCACACACCGAAGGCATCGTGTTTCTGCAGGGTGCGTCATCTTCATCATCACTGTATTCCTTTTTTAGAAGCATGAGCTCTGTTAACATGAGTGTACACAAACCTGAGCTTAAAAATCATTTTAATTGTAAAATAAATCACAGTTACATGGACAGCAAATGCCTACACACACGCACACACACACAATTATAATTGGTCGTATTGGTTATCCTCAGTGTACAGTGCCTGTTTTTTGTTACATTTATTTTATTTCGTCCTCACTTTTTTTTGTTGTTTTATAATTAGATTAATTTCATTATTTTTTATATTTTTTACAGTTTTTCAAATTCACTAGGTTTGTTTTACATTTCTGTTATTTACATTTATTATTTATGACTGTCCTAATTTTGTCTTTTCATTATTTTCTATTGTCCTTTTATTTTTTTTATTGTTTATCAAGTATGTTGTATTATTTTCTCTTGTTTTATATTAATAATTTTTAGATTTTTTTTTTTACTTTAAAAATTTTATTCATCCTTCCATTTCTGTAAACTCCTTTAATTTAACTTCTGACGGCTACAAAAATGCTAAAACTGGAGACTCCTTCCATACACCCTAAACATTACTGAATTCAGATGTGCACGCTGAAATTATTAATAGCCAAAACACATATCTGAGATACTGTAAAATTAATCTGATAAATCAAACCAGAGAATTCAGCAGTGTTGAGGAGAGAGGGAGCTCTAACTCACTGATAGTCTGGTAGATGAAACGCTGAACTCATTGATTAACTCCATCGATCAGAGGAGGTTCCCAAGCCAAGTGGAAGGATTATCGAATGGACACTTGCTTGGTAGATACTCGTCTTTATCAATAGCCGCTAGCTCACATATCTGCACTTGAGACGGTTTTTAAGTCATTCTCCACATCAGTTTGTCACAGCATTTATCATCAAGTTGAAATAACAATATCTCTTAATGTTAGACATTAGTGTAGCATTTTCATGTATAAGCTTTTACGCTTAACCCTTGTGGGAGCACGCTTCTCACCTATAGGTTTATAATCCTTTCCTTATCGTAATTCATAACAACAATTATTTATGTTAATACTATTTATTTTTCATGCACAACCAACTCCCGCCCTCACGTGACAGCAGCCTCTGGGATAGGTGAAGTCTTTTCACACAGCACAACACACAAAGTGCTATCCCCCCTCTTACACATACATAAGCTAACTTTTTCTAATTTTAAAAAGTTCTATTTAAAATCTCCATAATTATTACAGAACTACATTAAACCTCTCGAAACATGAGGTTTGTAAAATTCCCAGAATAAAGTCACATTATGTTGAAAAATGGCGTACTTTGAGTATAAAGTCGTAATATTTAGAAAATATTAAGTCATAATATATTTGGAGAATTATTGAAATACTGTTTGAAAAAGATGTAATATATTTCCATTCAATAGTGATGATATTTCAAGAATCATAAAATTTTTTTAATGCAATATTTTCAGAACAAAATCAAAACATTAAGAAAAGATATTACAAAAAAAAGTCCAGAAATTTTTTTATATCTCACTTTAAAAAAGTTGTAGTTTTCTTGAATTTCAATATTGTGACAATACAATTGTAGTAATTTGAGAAGATAATTAAAGAAATAAAAGAAATTAGTTGCAATGTTTTGAGAATAATGTAATATTTCAGAACAATGTCATATGATAAAAAAAAAAAAAAAAATTATAAGCAAAAAAAAAGCTAAATATTATTATAAATAAGTCATGTGATACTGTATGATTTAAAAAATCTAATATTTAAAAAATACCTTAATAATATATATATAAAATTTCAGGGTAAAAATGCCATAATATTTCAAGATTAAAATGATACTGTATTAATTAATACATTTTTAAAGAAATTGTTACGCAATTTACAATATATAGAGAATAATAATAATAATAATAATAATAATAATAATATGGTACTGATGCAACTGATATTAGGATTTTTTATTTGTACTATTTCCATTATAGCATAACAACTTTTCTTGAAATATCACATTATTTGGTAAAAATATATATATATTTTATAGACAATAACCCTAAAAACAACATCATAGGATTTACATTTAGCGATTTTTTCCCCACAGGGACAGCTAAACATGCTTATTCTAGTCATTATCGTTATGTAGTCATTATGGGTGTAATTGTATATGCCGTCAATTTAACATACACGTTAAATTCCATTTTCTATCCTCTTCCATTACTAGCCACTAGAGGCGCTTCCGGTTTTTAAAAAGCTAATGAATAAGTTCAGTTCTTTTTCAGTCTATATATAAACAGGGTGTGTTAGGGAACCTGTATATTTCCATATCTGTGTGTGCACATGGGTGTGTGTGTGTGTGTGCGTGTGTGTGTGTGTGTGTAAGATAGTTGGAGCTTTGGTTGGGTTGCTAGATTAAAGGATACATGGGGAAATTACAGTGGATACAGAGAACACTGGGTGGTCCGGAGCACTGAATAAACACCGTGCATACTTTTGGAAAAGAAACACCTTCGCACATTTCTCCGAACGCCACTTACAAAACTTACAAAACACGGCTCACGGAAACGATGATCCGTTCTGATTCGTCAGTAGGCCTTGATTCGGTGTGTTATAACAGAAGCTGCAAACTCTCATGTTTATACTAACACACTCGCCCGATCATGTTATTAACTTCCAGTGCAGGAATGAATGTTTACAGCACCTGTAACCTGAGTGAGAACTTTGTGAATGTTCAACAGCATTAAACAAAGCTATAAATGGATAAAAAGTCATTCTTTAATCAATAAACATTAAAACTGTTGGCAAGTTCCAATCAAAGTATAATGCTGATTAAAAAAACAATCAAAAAGAAAATAATCAACTTGAGAGTAACTGTTAAATTCCGCCACCCTCTTGTTGATTATTTTCCTGTAACAACACAACACACCATGTCTTCATCCTTACGTTGCTATGATCAAAGCGTCTTTACTTTGTCATTACTGAGATTTATTAGGAGAAGACTACCTTGTGAAATAAGGTTCAAGTAAAGGTAGCTATGTGTGTGTGTGTGTGTGTGTGTGTGTGTGTGTGTGTGTAAGAGCATGAAGTATAGTGTCTAATGTTATCTCTAACAAAACAGGACCACCTTGGCAGCTTTAAAAGGCCAAGTGAGTTAACTTTCCCTAAAGTTTACACACCCCTAATCCCTACAGCCGGTGGAGCAGAATAAAAGGCCAAGAGCCTTGTTTTATGTTTAGGTTTTTATGTCAGTGCCGTTTCCATTTGCATGCATAATGTGAGCGCTTTAACTTCAGTACAAACCTTACTGTCCTAAGGTTAAAAAAAATAAATGTGTATATCCACTCTCAGGCCATTTCATTAGGTACATCTTGCTAGTACTGGGGTGGAACAATTTCAACATAAGGACTGCCTTAATTCTTTATACTGTGGATTCAACAAGTTGCTGGAAACATATTGGCATGATACAGGTACGCTGTGGCATTTAAACCATGCTCAGTTGGTACTAAGAGGCCGAAAGTGTGCCAGGAAAATCTCCATACCATCACACCACCATAACCAGCCTGAACCGCTGACACAAGGCAGGATGGATCCATGCTTTCATGTCCAAATTCTGACCCAACTGTGATTCGCTATTTATTAACAAACAAAGTATCACAATTGTACAGTGGCCAAGAAGTGCAAAACAAAATAACAAAACAGAAAAACTAATTGAAAAATCAGAAAACAAAATAACAAAACCAAAAAATTTTTTACAAAACCTAAAACAAAATGAAAAATCCCAAAAACAAAGCAGAAAATAAAATATCAAAACCAAAAAACAAAATAAAGAAATAAAAAAAACAAAATAACAAAAAAAAAGAAAACAAATTAAAAAACGAATTAATAAAAAGGAAAAAACTAAATAACAAAACCAAAAAACAAAATAAAAAATCCAAAAAACAAAACAGAAAACAAAATATCAAAACCTAAAAACAAAATGAAAAATCCAAAAAACAAAACAGAAAACAAAATATCAGAACGAACAACTAAATGAAAAATCCAAAAAACAAAATAAGAAAACAGAAAACAAAATATCAAAACCGAAAAACAAAATATCAAAACCGAAAAACTAAATAACAAAAATGAAAAAAAAAAAAAAACAAATAACAAAACAAAATAACAAATTTAAAAACAAAATAACAAAATCAAAAAGAAAAAAAAGAAAAAAATCTGAAAAAGATCATGTTTTTTGTTTTGGACTACTCTGCCACCAAACAATTGACGTGTTTAAAGTTACATTTAATAGTCTCATCATGTCACTTTGAGAATAAGAGAAAGCCCTGAAACTGGAGACTCCTTCCATAAACACTATTAATAATACCTATTATCACACACACACGAATACAAAATACATTTTCATTCCACCTCTCACTCTGAACAAGTTGTTACTATAGAAACCATGATATTTTCCAATCAACCTTTAATAGCCTGTAATGAAATGCTTGTTTAACATATAAAAAAAAAAAACATTCAGCCAAGGATATAATTAAGAACACTTAGGAATATGATTGTTTTGCATTTAGACAGTGTTGGGAAATATTTCCAGATGGATATGTTCACATCGAGTCAAATCGAAATCTAGCTAAGACACGTTTCCTTGTGATTATTTATGTCGGTAATGGAGATGTTGAAAAAAGAACGTGCTTCAGGCAAGTAGCGCTTTTAAAATCGTGTGGAACGCTGTAATTATCTGTACACTGAAACGGGGCCATGGTGTTATTTACTGGGCGGGTGCGTGTGGAGGGTTTTACAAGTGCGTAATTCCGTTGTGGTACACTTTCTCTTTAGTATTTTAGTAGGTTAGCGATAAATTGTTTATCTGTGCAAATGAAAGTTTGTGTGTAAAAAATATCAACTTTATATCAAAGGTTAAGATTAAGAAATTGAATTAAAGCAGACATTAAGTGTAACTAAGCTTAGAGACGTTACAAAGAAATAAAGAAAATTCGAAGAAAATTTTAATTTAAGAATTACGAAAGGCACGAAATGGTTATCTATTTACACCAGTCACAATTTAACGGTGCTGGGATATAAATAAAGTAAAATGATGACATATAGGTAATATACTGTAGTTTGTATTGCTTCGCTGATTGAAGTGTTCGGATTGATCCGTGCTCGTACTAATCCAGGAAGTGACCTCGGAGTGTTCACCCTGACAGACTGATAGCTGTCTGATTACCGTAGATCAGAATGCAGACAGATGGATGATTGGATTAGGACACAATGACAATCCCATATGTATGCCTCAGGGCAGGACCAGGAAGTCTCTCGACCAATCAGAAACAGTCTCCTGAGGCCCCTGGCTGCTGGTGTGAAAGTGTTTAGATATTTTTTAGAATAAGATATTAGAGTAAGTATAGATGATAGAGGACGGTAATCATTGGAAAGGCCTTTAGGGCTTCTTGTTACACTACAGCAGTTTAACTGTTGTTGTCGGTCTTTCGGCTGCTCCCGGTAATGCGTCACCACAGCTTGACACAGGTTTTTACACTAGATGCCCTTCTTGACGTAACCCTCCCATTTTAGTGGCTGGGGTTTGGGCACTGGGTAGGATAACATTATACTATATTTTATTATGACCATACGTAGTAGTTATACGTTCTATCGCTCTCTTTTTGCTCTCTTTTTAAGCTATTCATTTAAAGCTTGACAATTAACAGATGTAATATTCATTTTTATTGTTCATCACATGGAGAATATTCATCTACTATAAATCCTCCAGCGCTCGTATCAGATCCTACACAGCGAGCAGCGTTTCACCAAAACGCTGGAGACGCATTCATGTTCCTGGACGTGTGTTCCTACTGTAAATGGCAGACTCGCCCTGAAAACACTACTCAGCGAGGTATTTTCGGCCCTGTGGCGCCCCACCAGCTTGTTATTAAAAAACCTCGCATTCCTGTGTTTAGCACTACGCGTTAGAGAGCAGGCTGCGGGCCAGGCCTGTCCCAGTTTCAGGGTTCGTTTCATGTGGTCGCTCGGAGAAATCCACCTCCGACTACGGGCGCAGTGTAATAGTGGATCATGATAAGAAATACTTTATATAGTTAATGTTATGTTGGATTGGTACAGAGATGTGACACTTTTTAAACCATGGTAGGAATCTCTTACTATTTTAAATAGTATTGTTGGGTCTGAGTTATGAAAGTTAATTTTTTTACTTCATTTTTGGAATTTGAAAGATACCATTTTGAGTTTTTAGGAATTTACAGCAAAAGCTCGGACTTCGTTGTGACCTTGCTCATTGTCAATTTTTCAGTTTCATTTCCATGCATTTATCACATGCATTCTTTCCACATGACAAGTCAGCCTTTTTTTTTTTTTTTGACCAAAATGAACCAAAATTTTGTGTAGTGCTCACACAGGGTTTGTCAGTTTTGTCCCGAATTTGATCGGCATCACGTGAACATGTCTGCAATAAGCTAAATTATAAAGGAACGTTTGATAGCTTAAACGGTGTTGCAGTTGTGCTTGGGCCCACTAATCGCTCCTTGCAGCTACACATTATACTGTATATGCAGCATGTACATGTAGAGTGTATTTAAAATGACTTCTTATACACTTTTAAAAACATTGAACATGCACATCTTGATATGTAGAGGATTAAAAAAATTATTTAAAATAATTTATATTAGTATTGCTTTTTTTTTTATAAATGATATCAAGCTTAAGCCACGCCCACATATGGCTTTTGGTTCTAGGAATCATAAATAGCCTCATGGAAAGGCGAGATGTAAAAAAGTAAAAGTATGACAAATCCTAATGATTAGCCTCGGACCCGCCCTTCAGTGTGTATTCTGAGATTTCTTTATCGCTACCTACATGCGATTCGTTCCTGTTTTGCTGTTTGATGCACAAACATGGAAGAAAAATGCACAACCATGGTTTTATCAAAACACACACACACACACACAACTTCAAAGGAATAAACACTGAGTGTGAGAAGCTCCTACAGATAACCTGCTTTGCTAATCTAACCTGAGAATTATGCTAGCATGAAGCGAAGGATGATGGACAGGCCACGCCCACGAGCAATCGGCTCGCATCCGCACAACATAATGAGCGTTAAAGAGGTTAGTGATGTATAAATAACGCTGTGACTCTTGAGCACCAGGCTCTCAGCCCCGAGGGGGGAACTGTTACTCAGTTTCACATCAGATAACTGGGACAACACACACACACACACACACACACACACACACACACACGTGGAACAGAGAACAGGGACCATCTGATACCTGACACGGCGAAATCACTCAACTTGTGAACAGCTGATCAGATCAGGACCACGTCACCCCGAGGTCCAGCTGTGCACAACATCTGCTCAGGATCAGCTCTAAACAAAATCCTGACCTCTTTACACTCTTGATTTCTCTGTTCTGATTGGTCAGAAGGTGTTCGTTAGCGACGTTTAAATAACACACCCGTGTGCCTTCACGGCATCCAAGATTTCTTTATATCTTAGAATAACGCTGACTCAGGAACAGATGACCAGGAAACGATTCCTGTAGATAAAATATAGATGAAACGTGGACTTACTGTACAATACTGTACTTACAGTTAATACTGAGGAATACGTGTTATTAGGCGTACACACTCAATGACAGCAAGTTTGCCTGAACAAGCAGGAAATCTGCAAACTAGTTGAGCTGAAGCAGGAAGACACGGCTCGCTCTGCTGCTCTGCACATCTTCTGCACTGTGTGAGCTCACATTAGTGACTGTGTGTGTGTGTGTGTGTGTGTGTGTGTAGGAGGGGTAGGGAGGCAGATTTACATCTTGGCAGGGCCCAAGTGTAAAAAAAATAATAAGAAACCTAACATTTGGGATATTTTGGGATTTCCATGTATCGATCTGTGTGTCTGTGTGTGTGTTTATGTGTGTGTGTGCAAGATGGGTAGGAAGGGAGATTTACCTCTTGGCAGGGCCCAGTATTTTGGGGGGTTGTATTGATCCATTTATGTTTGTGTGTGTGTGTTGTGTGTGTGTGTATTTCAATGTATGCATTTGTTTGAGTGGGTTTTATAAGTGTGTGTGTTTCTAGGTGTGTACGTCATAGCAGGGTCACAATGTAAAAAAAATTATATGAAACCTAACATTAAAATGTGTGTGTATGCTTTTCTTTGGGTGGGGTTTACATAACTGAGTTTAGGTATCTATAAATGTGTGTGTGTGTGTGTGTGTGTGCGTGTGTGTGTCCGTGCGTGAATGAGTTTAAAGACATGGCTTTACCTGAGCTGTTCTCTCCCCATGTGGAGGTGTGTG
>JAOVVA010000028.1:1040781-1050781 GCA_028565275.1 Leiocassis micropogon | reverse complement strand
CCCCCCCCCCCCCCCGAACCCCGAACCCTGATCTACACCTCAGAGGGTCACACCACCATTATAACCACTGTTACAACTAACCTCCTCAATGATCCTCAATGATCACAGTTGTCGCTTTAAAATCCTCTGGATCGTCCGGCTTTTTTGAAGAACCTCTCTCTGAGCGATCGAAAAAGCTTCTCCATCAGGTCCATTCCACAAAATAATCAACCAGTATCTGTTACTAACAATCATCCCGGATGTGTTTAACAGGCTAAATGTGATGATCATTATCAGGTTGAAAGTTCTCAAAGGCGTGACATCCCTGTTTTTTTTTTTTTTTTCGTTTTTTTTTTTTTTTACCAAAAATTAAACTATCTGGACCTCATTTGTCCTTAAAATGCTGATAATCAGCGCTTATTTCCAACAATCTGCTTACGATAAGTAAAGCCATTTTAACACTTTGATCATGATAAAGTTCTCCAACGGAGCGTAGAACCTTCAGTGGTGTTGCACAAAAGACGCTCCTAAAGCAACGGCTGCTCCGCTGTTATTATAAAAGAGAATAAAATTCATAATATTTGTATAATATTAGGCTGGCGAGGTGTGTTCAATCAAACAAACAATTTTACTTATGTTTTTGTTTTTGTTTATTGATGTGAAAAGTTTTCTAAGGAAGCAAAGAACCATCACTTTTCTGACTTTTTATTAAAAGTAAAAGATTTCAAATAAATGTCATCCTTCGTCTTGTAAACCTTTTCTCAATGGTGAAGTCATTTTTTAATAGAATAATCTTGTTTACGCTGATGAAAAATATCTCTAAGGAAGCAAAACACCTTTGTTAGCGTAGCTCTGAAGGAATTTCCCTTTCCTTCATTATGGAGAATAAGCACGTAGTCGATTACATAAGTATAGCGTCGTACATTCAATCAAATCAAGATGATAAACACTCTCCACTTCAAAGCTTTCCATGCTTTCTTACAATAAAAGTTTTTATAAACATTTTGTTTAAAACTAAGTTGAAAAGAAACCAACAGAGATTCTTACTTCATTGTTACAGACATTTGATTGCCGTTCTTATCTAAAAGAGACTTTTCCCCCCCTCTTTAAATCCCAGTCGTAAACCTTTTCGAACAGGGTGCCTTCAACAACACACATAGTCGACAAGAAACCTTAAAATCCATTAAAAAAAAGTCATTTCTGTTACTTTTAGTATAAAACAGATATAGAATTTAGCAAGCGTTAGTGCTAGTACAGTACATAAAATTCCCACTATCCATATACATATTTAAAAGAAAAAAGAATAAATGACTTGTGTACGATCAAAGTTGTTTTCTGTGGTGTAACAGATTTGCGATTAGTATTAATTTTTACATTTAAAATTTTACATTTAAATCAATAAAACCAGTCATAATTTTTCCAACAGGGTGTGTTCAAGAAAAAAAGTAAAAAAAACAAAACAAAAACACTTCATGTTTATATCACTAAAATGTATTTACTTGAATTAAATGTCTTAAAAACAAACAAAAAAACAAATGTACATCTTTGGAAGAATAAACTTTAAGAAACGTTTGACTTTTATACTGAACAAGTGACTCAAAATCTCGTCTGCTTAACATGTAAATTTAAAAATGGGGTTTGTTAATTAATTAATTGATTGATTGATTTATCTTTCAGTAACCCTGAAGAAGGCTCTTGTATTGTGTCGAAATATTCAAAAAAGTAATCCATTAGAGATTTGCGTTTAATGTTAAAGACTTGTGAGTGTCATTTTTATTTTATTCGAACCTTTTCCAACAGGGTGTGTACAATAAATAAAACTAACAATAACAAACAATAAAAAATACTCTGCTTTAATTGGAATTTTAGGACTAGCTATAATTGTTAAACAATCGCTTAATTTTGATTTTTTTTAATGTCAGTTAAAGAAATATCTTATCTTAACTAGTGAAAAGTAAAAGCACTCCGACTTCAGGGGACGCTTCCTCATTCTTCCAGTTAACAGAAAGCTGAAAAACTCTTCATTTTGATGAATGTTTTAGCCTGCAGGCTAATGGAGGCAGCATCCGTCACTGTCACTTAGATTTACGCTGATAATCGAATAAAATTAGGAACATACGGTACGTAGGGAAGATCAGGGCTAATCATCATCACTGGTTGAAAGTGTGTTAAAAAAGAGATTGAAGGAACAAGTGGTTTGCTTTCTCCAAATCAATCAGAAGTGCTGTTAATGTATTCCTTATTGATGTCTTGATTTAAAAAAAGAAAAAGAAAAAAAAAAAGATCTCCGGTGTGGACTTGCTGAACTGACCGGAGTGTACGGAAGCAGCATAACAATACAGTCCGAAAACGCGCAGGCAGAGACATCAGGCTTGAATTAACACCCACAGTGTTGCATCAGTCTTTATGTGGGATTGAGTTAAACACTACAGGGTGTGTGCTTATAGACAAATAATCAGCCGCAGATGTCATGGTGTGGTGTCATGTGAACCAGCACGCTTTATTCCGTTTAAACCCATAACAAGTTTTTTTCATTACCATAACAATGACACATTCCGTTTTTATCTGTTTATTTTATGCATTTTAGCAGCGAGACTTTTATAGAAACATTTTTTTAACAGAAGAAAACATCAACACTACAACAGTGCACTACTGCATTGGAAATACAAGCGCTTGTGATTCAAATGATTGCGCACTAAAGTCAGATAATAGTGTTAGTGCGTTACGCTGTTGTACTAAGGCCTACTGACTTCACACGTCCTGCACTAACACTTATTCAGTAACTACATGAACGTTACAAGAATGCAAATCTGGCTCCTCCCAACTGTTAACTCTGTTGTTTGTTAGTCGGAAGTGTTTAAAATGTACAGAAATGTAGGAAATGCTATAAAAGATAAAAATATTATTTCGTTTTTATGATAGCAGTGAACGTTACTTCTCTTAACACTTTTACATGATAAGTTATATAATGAATAAACTTTTAAAACTAATTATAAACTTAAAGTTTGGGTGGGGGCAAAATTTAAGACAATCCGTATAATAATAATAATAATAATAATAATAATAATAATAATAATTGCTTATTTTTTTAAGTTAGAATGACCTCTGGATGTACAAGTTATAAATAAACGTTTTATTAAGATTCATCAGTAATGACCCTTAATTATCATCAAATAATGAGATAGTATTAAAAATACATAATGTTGCTATAACCAGAGTCTGACTATTAAAGCAAATTAATATTTCACTCACTCTCACTCACTCATCGTCTATACCGCTTCATCCTGTATTCAGGGTCGCAGGGGCCTGGAGCCTATCCCAGGAGACTTAGGGCATGAGGCAGGGTACACACTGGACACGGTGCCAATCCATTGTAGGGCACACACACATACACACACTCATTCACACACTACGGCCAATTTTGGGAACGCCAGTCAGCCTAATCCGCAGGTCTTTGGACTGTGGCAGGAAACCCATCAAGCACGGGGAGAACATGCAAACTCCATGCACACAGAGACGGGAATCGAACCCAGACCGTGGAGGTGCAAGGCGACAGTGTTAACCAGTACACCACTGTGCCGAACAAATTAATATTTATATTGTTAAAATCTACAAAAGATGAAAGGTTTTTTTTTTTTCCACTGACCCTTTTAACATGAAGATAAAGTTATATACAGCATATTTAATTCATTTGCTTTAATACGTAGTTGATTGTTCAACACATAGTAAACAGTTTAATGTCGATCATCAGCAAATGGCCTACAGTTTTAAAATAATTTCTACTTTTTTTCTATTTTTTTTAAAGACTTTGGATTAAGATTTAGATCCTAGAATGTTGTATTCTTCTTGTACTACAGTAAAATTGTTGGATTTGTTTTCCTTTATGTAAAAACAACACACTATTTATCCTCATGTATGTACGTTTAATGCTTATGGAATTAGTTACATATAGTTATAGTGGAGTTATAGAAAGAGCTCTTCTCTGACTAGTTTCTATTTCCTAAAGGTTATTAAGCCAAGAAAACACACTACAGGCAGTTTTGAAAAAAAAAAAACAACATCTTTACTCTAAATGAATGATGCATCTTTAAAAGACTTTAAAATTTTGGTCATTTTTCTGCTTGCCACCAAATTCCAGACATAAAGCAAATGTTGTGGCCTTGTTTTGTTTTTTTACACCAGCAGACGGAGTGTCTGGAGTCTCCACTAATTTAGACTTTAGTCCACCTGTCTCTTCCTGTACTGGACCATGGACAGCCTTAACTCTGTAGCCGTAACCCTCGACAGATGCCTTCAAATAAACACTCGGCTGCACTGTTTCATTTGGTTCAAACCGATGCTAGACAAAACACACTCTGTCTAACAGACATGACACAGAAGTTAGGATTTTTATACAGTACTGTGCCAAAGTCTTCACACCCTGCCCTACCCCCGCATTTCTTCAAATTTTGCTTCTAAAACTCCTGGTGTTCTTGTCTGTTCAATGTAGTCTTGAGGAACGGTTCTCCAGGCTTCCTGAAGGACTTTTTTTTGCCCCTCGTTATTTTCACTCCAGTCCCTGTACATGAGCAGTTTCAGGGGAACGCTTTTGGTTTGTTAAGCCACACAGTGACCTATGAATCTTTCAAACATCTAAGTTAAGTCCTGACCCTGTGAGAAACAGGTGCATGTGATGACAGATGATCAGGCCGGTGATTAGTACACTGCTGATGCTGAATGCTGAGTGGTTGGAACAGACGAGAGGGGAAATGAGGTCGCTGCTGAGGTCGGTACATAAACAGCCCCATTATAAATTGGATCTTTAGACACTTTGCAGCCCGTCACAGCCTCGTTTCAGTCCTCAGTGAGGTCGCGCATGCACATAGGACACCCGAGAAAAAATAAAAAAGTCTCATAAATTATGCACGCGTCCTCGTTGATATTTTGGGAGGAAACGGCGTCAGTCAGAGACTTGATGCATTCTGTGTTTGAAGAGAAACAGATGGAATTAGGCCATGCTGTAGAGGGAGAAGAGGTGGATGCATGACGAGTTGATTTGTGGAGGAAGATCTGTGTTTGTACGGAAGAACGAGGGATGAAGAAGGGTGCAAAAATAGCCAAGGAACCACAGTGTGAGGAGAAATCGTATCCAGAGCATTGAGTGCTAGAGATTCCTAGTCTTGAATTAAAATGAAGACAGGAGAACAGAGAGAGATGGAGAGAGAGAGAAAGAGAGAGAAAAAGAGAGAGAGAGAGAGAGAGAGAGAGAGAGGTTCATATGCAAGTCGGTAAAGGATGAATGCATCCGCCCTGATTTCCTCACCGCGGGTGATAGCACTTTTTAATTAAGGTGCGAATGAGGCACGGATGGAGAGACAAGATGGCGAATGATGGAGATTTATCATCGCTCCTCCACAGGCTTGCAACTTATCACTACTGTGACGCCTCGGCAGCGATAATTCTGTTAATAGAAATGAACACAAACACACACACACTCACACACTCACACACACACACTCACACACACACACACACACACACATACACACACTTGCCACAATTCACTCTTAATATGCCTATACACATGCCTGGCTGTCGAAATGCAATTCTGGTTCTTAATGAAGCGCCTAAAAGCATGTTTAATGAATCACCGAGATTATTAAAACACACACACACACACACACACACACACACAAAAGTGTTAATTTATTTCGATGCCATTTGGAAGCTCAAAAGTCGCCAATGCTGAATGGAGAGATGGAGGAAGCGATACGCTTATCCTATTATAGAAGCTAAAACGCTATTGAAGAAGCTCTGATAAGGAGACGGAGACATTTTTACATCATTAACACAATGTCCGTAGGTGTACACGTGTTAACCCATAACTCTGCATGCGTGTGTGTGTGTGTGTGCGCGAGTGTTTTGCAAGTCTGCACTCATTCTTCTCCCGTTAAGTGCATCTTTTTATCGAAATGTCAAAGTGTGAAAAAGTTTCACTTTATTTGACCTTACACGTTTTTGGAGAACTTGAGAACTTGTGTTTTTTGAGACCCCAGAAAAAACCCTAGGACCTGATTTTTTTTCAGGAAACATTATAGACATTACAGCAATTTGCAAAAGATTTTTAGTATTGGTGCGCAGCTACGATTAATGCTGTGGAACTAACGCTAGGTGATATGATGATGTACAATTGATTACTTTTCTAAGATATTGTTTGTGTAAAATAAACATGAATGATGGGATGGATTGATGGATTTATTTTCAGTAATTACAAACCAAACCTCCCCCACCATCTTAATGTAACATCCCCTCCCCCACCGTCTACATGTAACATCCCCTCCCCCACCTTCTACATGTAACATCCCCTCCCCCACCTTGTACGTTACATCTCCTCCCCCACGTTCAAATGTAACATCCCCTCCGCACCTTCCAAGCGTAACAGTCCCTCCCACACCTTCTAAAACAAACGCCCCTTCCCCTGCCTTCTAAACGTAACACCCCTCCCCTGCCTTCTAAATGTTACACCCCCTCCCCCACCTTCTAAACGTAACATCCCCTCCCCCACCTTCTAATCATAAAATCCCCTCCCCCGCCTTCTAACTGTAATATTCCACGTTGGATACAGAGTAGGCTTAAGAATGTCTGCGGTTTCCTTTAAAGTTGATTTTAAAGACCTCTGTGTACGGTACTTCCAGTCTGTGAATAAGATCATGTTTGGAAAGAATTTCTGGAATTTTTAACAGCTGTTGCTGTCGGACCTGCTGTGAATGAAATCTGCGAGGTTCGTTTAATTTCTTTTCAGATTAAAAATGTCATGATTTTGGTAACAGTAAGCCTAGCATTGAAATCATTAATAAAATAAACAAATACACAGACAAACAAATAAATAAGTAAAACCAAAAGCAAAGGAATGGGGTGCATGGTTGCCATGGATACGTGAAATTTTGAAGTTTTATGCTTCCTAATCTGAATTTAGACTACTAATCCCCAGAATAATACCCGCTCTGTTGTCAGCGCTGTCACTTCTCCTGGTATATTTATCATTCTTATTTCCTTTGTATTTCATTTTCCTTGATGGTTTTCTGCACTTTATTTGTCTTGTGCAGTTTTTTTTTCTTTTGCCAGCGTGCTCCACGTTCCTTTCTCATCTCCTTTCGCTCTGTTCGAGATATTAAAGCATATTTTCCTGGCAGTTCTCACACCTTTCGAACCAAGTCCAGTATATTTGTGCTAGCGTTATCGCTGGTGGGAGATAACGAGTAGACACGGTGAAGAAATTGCTAGCGTCTGTTCGTAGGTCTGCTAGAAAAGAGGCTTTGTTACGCCAGATCTCATTACAGCTTTAAGGTTGACTTTTGAACCCACAGACAGCGAGTCTGCCTGTCACTTCCTGTCTTAACTTCACAGGCGTGCTATTGGCAGGCGAGTAGAGGAGAGATGATTTGAGAACGGCTAAACGTCTGCAGACTGTGACGATTACTTTGGAGCGAAGGGATGGAATAACGTGGGGGTTTGTTTTTAGAGTAAATATTGGAGTTTTGTTAGCAATTTCATTTATTAGCCAAGAATCATGTTAGCTTTGCTAATACGTTTGGTAGTGTTTCAAACTCCCTTTAATTTGAATTCTCTATCGAATTCTCAATTCTGTTTGGTCAGAAGATCTGACAGTGGTTCTGCATTATCGTAAAACATTATTAAACTCTCCAGTAATAAGTCTCCAGTTTCAGTCCTTCGTAACGCAACTTTTCCAGACAAAGTACGTTTTATTTTAGAGAGAAAGAGAGTCTAATGATGGAATAACTGTTTTTAGTGAGAACAGATCTAACATCATTAAAAGGAATAAAACACAAAAGGAATAAAACGATTTGAAATCAACTTTATGATAATGATAATGTGTTTCACAGAACCAAATTTACTGTATGTTTATAAATCTAACTATAAATCCATAATAAAAAAAATACAATAATCTAAGCAACATCATGGTGTTGTACTGAAAATTACACACTTTTGGACGTGCTGTTCTAGGAAAACGATCAAGGTCAATGTGCTAACAGCTACGCCATTGTGCGATGTTGATTATTTCCCCATAACAGCACCGCCCCTGAGTGTTTTGTTCCCTACTTAGCTCTTTTATATGGCGAGCACATAATGTGATAAACATATCCATTCTGCATCCCCTGCTTTCCCAGAGGTACTGTAGAGGCAGTGATTTATGTTCCTCATTTGTTCCGAGTACACACTGGTTCCCTGGGTCCAAAGCAGTACACAACAAACACTTTTTCTCTGTTTCTTTTCTCTTTTCCCTCCTCGTAGGTGAGAAGTGTGGTGGGCAGGTCGATGCCACCGATGCAGGTTATATCACATCGCCTGGTTACCCTTTGGAGTACCCACCGCACCAGAACTGCGAGTGGGTCATCAGAGCCCCGGAACCTACCCAGCGCATCGTGCTGAACTTCAACCCTCATTTTGAGCTGGAGAGGCTCGACTGCAGGTACGCCACCACTGGTTGAGTATGAGATTGTGACAGTGGAGTGTTCGCAGTGTCTGTATGATCCAATGTTTATAAGCTCAACCTATAACCGTCTGAGGCTAGAAGTCAAGGGAGACAAATTGGCTGTGCTCTCTGGATGGGAGGAGCACACTTTGTCTCCTCTGTCAGTCAAAGCAATACATCTACATCTACATGTGGAAGAGGGTGGATAGTGGATATCACTGATTTGCACTTGTCCTATAATAGGGGAGATGAGGGTGTGGGGTTAGGCATCTGACCAGATTATGCAAAGAGATAAGTCACTTGTCTAATGATATGATTGGATAGATATCTGACATTTTTTTTTTAAAGATTTGGGTTAGTAAGATAGGTAATTGAAAAGGTGATGATTTAAGGAAGTGATGGCTCAGGCAGCTACGGCTCTAGGTTGTTCCTTTGGGGATCTGAGAATCTGGGGTCGATCCCCACTGTTGGTGGGTTGCAACATCCCATACTACTCAGCCCCTGCAAGCAGTGCCGGTCCCAAGCCTCGATAAAATGGGAGGGTTGCATCAGGAAGGGAATCCGGCGTAAAAACTTTGCTGAGTTGGGTGCAGATCGGATCGTCTTCTGTGGCGACGCCTCAACAGGAGCAGCCGAAAGAAAGTAGTAGAATTAGTGATGACGTAGACAAGGACTAGTTCAAAAGTAACACCTTGTTAGCCTGTAAAATTATTCATGCATCTGTTGTTCGTTTCTCAGATCGGTATATTCTCTGTACGGAATCTGTCAAGTGACCCCACTTTTAGCAAGTATTGGTTCGTCAAGGGGTGTCGAGATAATCTTTTTCCAACCTAACAAAACTGATAGATGTATTGTATATCAAGCTTGCTCAATACATAAAACATCATTTTGAGCTCGCAGTTCTCACTCTTGATGAATACTGGAAGAAGAATGACGGTGAAAGTATAAAGCAGAACACCGAAGGATGACATGTACGTGTCAAGATAAAGGAAGGCTGAAAAAAAGGAGCAAGATGAGAAAAAAGGTGGAGAAGCGGGAGACAAGGACGAGGTGACAATAAACTTTAAGAAGAAAGGAAAGAAGGAGGAAGCTAGAGAGAATGCCAGTTGGAGGAGGGTTAGGAGATGCATAATAGGGTTCGGAGCAGAGCTAAAAGGCTTACAGAGGGATGTGGTGCAGCTGTCAGCAGGAAGAAGGAAGACGGCTTTCTAGCCTTCCCTTTCCAAACGCGGGACAACGTTAATGAGATTCTTGAGGAAAAGCTGGTGACTAATGCATCTGAGGCAATATTGTGTGATTTATGATACAGCATTGTGAAAGGTGCTACATTATGTAGGGTTTGAATGGTTCAAGGTTCCACATAAAGGGCCGGATCGAAGAAAACATTAAGTTGCTCGTAATTATTCGGATCTGAACTCTTCCCAGCTCGTTACATTTGATTGGATTTGTGAGGTCATATATCGGTAGTATATTTATGATATATAGTTCTTTGACAAATCACATATCCGAGGTATCTGATGTCTTTATCAAGGGTGGCGAGGAGGTGGG
>JAOVVA010000028.1:1026649-1040681 GCA_028565275.1 Leiocassis micropogon | reverse complement strand
GAGGAGGGGGGCGGGGGGGGGGGGGTTGTGTCAAAGAGGACTTTAATGCAAAATGCACAAATCCACTTGTGTCCCATTCTCAGACCACAGGTTCAGAAGGCTTCCTGGCCATTCAGAATATGATGTTTCATCTACACATGGATCTTTTGTTTCAGCACAAAGCCACACCAAACCTACCGCATTTATTTATTTATAAGATGGAACAAATGGGGCTTTGGATGCATTAATGCTTTCAGACTGTGGGTTTCCGGGTGGAGGTTTTTAGCTTCAGGTCCAAGACAGATCGACAGAAAGAAAAAAACGAAAACACGACCAAAATGAAGGCCTGCCTTTCATCTGCCCCATGTAGTTTGTGCATTATCCACTTGGACGGGCTCCATGCGGACGCTTGCTTGTTTGTTGTTAAGATTTTGGGATGTTTGAAGTTTGGAGAGGAAAGAGAAAGAAAGAAAAAAAAGGAAAGAAATTGCAGCATGTCCCAGGGTGGAGCTAGAAAAACAGGCTGTGGGTGAGTTTCATGCTTGGTGAGATAGCTAGGTTTCTGAGGTCTCGTGGTAAAGGAAGTGCTGAAGATCAATACGTTTGCTGCACATGGTAAACATTTTTAACACATTAAGGCATTAGGATCAATTAGACCGCAGTACTGATGAATTCTCGAATTGGATTGGGCAGAAGTTTTGTTTCTATAGTAACGACTTACCCTGGGATTGGTATCCTGGGCGTTCTGTATAAATACAGTATGTAAGTAGATGTTTAGTTAACACTCATGGAAGGAGTTTCCAGTGCCAGAGATTTATTTGCGACAGTATGTTCTCCATCAGGTCCCTCGGCGGCGTAGTGTTTAGCACCGTGGCTTCACGCCTCCGGGGTCGAGGGTTCGTTTTCCGCCTTGAGTCAGCGCGTGTACATGAAGTTTGCATGTTCTCCCCGTGCTTGGTGGGTTTCCTCCTCGTACTCCAGTTTTCCCCCCACAGTACAAAGACAGATTAGATGCAGATTAGTCTAATTGGTGTAAAAATTGCCCAGAGTGTGTGCTTGTTCGTGCCCTGCGATGGATTGGCTCCTCATCCAGTTTTTTTTTTTTTTTTTGTCTTGTAAAGGTAATCTGAAACAGCCTGCTGTTAATCAACCTATATCGCTCATGCATTACAGACAAACAGAGATCGAATTTACTTCACCACTTACACACACACACACACACACACACACACACACACACACACACACACACACACACATACACACAACCCCCGAGTTACTTTAATACCCATTCATGCATACGCTATATAGAGATTTTTACCCCATTGCTTGCGGGGTTAAAAAAAATTCCATCAGAAATTCGATATAAATCTTACTTTATATGTTTGTAATGAATAATAAATGAACCTTAGAGGCACTGAGGGTTGGACGTGTTTGTGGCTCGTGATTGATTTATTAGTGTGTGAAATTAAGCTGTCGGAAAGATCGGAGAAAAGTTCAGTAGCCTGAGCGGACCACACACACCATGTGTAAGCCAATACTCGGAGCCATTTGAACTTTCTCACACACACACACACACACACTCAGACACACACACGAGCTTGAACTCTAATGTACCCTGTAACTACATGACCATGAAGAGATGCATTCACTATTATTATATATATATATATATTTTTTTTTTGTGTCGTACTTTCCATCGTACAATGATTCTTATGTTGTCGGATCCAAGATCGCCGCCGGGTCTTGTTGTTTACGCCCCTAGACCCTGAACGACATCTATTAAACATGTCCTATCCATTACAACATAGCTTTTGTTTTGAATTGTTACATAAGACAAGATTTGTTGTACGTCTTTGAGTGTTCTTTGTGTTGCTATTCAATCGTCTTGTTATTTTATTTTCTGCTTTATTATTATTATTATTATTATTATTATTATTATTATTATTTATTTGAATATTTCTTGAATATGATAATTCATTTCTAGTAAAAAATCTTTTGTTCCGTGTCCCAGGCTTGGATTATTAGTGGATTATTATTATTTTTGTCCTGCTTGATATTTACTACAGTAAAATAAAATACTAATTAATGATTTAATGATCCAAAACTAATTGCCTGACAAACAAACAAACAAAACTTAAAATTACAGGAAATGACAAATTTCCAATATCTGTCGGGAACTGTGACCTTTTATTAAACAGTTTCAATAAAAACAAATGTAAAAGTAATGTTGAACACTTGTTGTAGGTCTGGGTGATATGACACGGCGAGAATTTTTGTCTTTTTTGTTTTCGTATTTTTAAATACAAAACATTGATTTCTAATAAATTCAGTGTACAGTACCCGCCAAAAGTGTGGACACACCTTCTACCTTAGTCCTGTGATTTATTTTCTACATCCTAGAACGATAGATTGAAATAACACATATGGCATTAGGTAATTAAGTCACAACAACAATAACAGTCAGTTGTTATTCTAAGACACAGAGGTCTTGCAAGAACATTATTGTGTCAAGTGCATTAGCAAAACTCATCAAGCACCGTGATGAAACTGTCTCTCATGAAGACCTTCCCAGTTCATTTAGAGTCACCAGCCTCAGAAATCACCAATTAACAAACAGCGGCTCAGATTAGAGCCGTTATGAAGCTTTACAGAGCAGAAGTAGCACTCGCGAAACGACCATGGGGTTAGTGGAAGGTGCGTCCAGACTTTTGACTGGTAGTGAAGATGATGAAAGCAACCGTTTTGCATTAAAAGAGGGCCACGTGATTGGGATCAAGACCTTATGGTGCAGAGGGAAAGGGGCGGGGCTTTCAGGCAGTGACAGTTAATATCAGAGAATTGTGCCGACAAATCCTCGAAGTAGCGGATTCCGCCGTAAACATCATCTCTACTGGTTATCATCCGATAATGATACATGGCGTCATAATATGTATCGTTACGCCATACAGCCATTTGATTCGTACATTTCATTTTTAATAATAGTTTCAGCTTCCGAATTTTGTTCTCAAAAAGACAAGGGGAAAAAAAACTGAAAGCAAACAAGTGATCGAAAGAAACTCGTGTTTTTCCCTCTGCTTCCCTTCATCCACTCTGCAATGAGTCATCGTCAGCACTTTGTAACGGCACATGATTGATAGATCTGCCTTGGCATTTTAAAGAACACACACACACACACACTATCATTTGCATTCACTTTACGCTCCAACACTCCCAAGTTTTCCCTTCGCTCTAAAGAGCAGGATCGGTTCTCCCGGCACCCTAAACCAAGGTCGCACCAAGATCAAGCTGACTCGATTTCTCAAGCGCTATAACTTAATTTATACTCCAAGAGAACCTTTATTATTATTATTTTTTTTTTCTCTTGCTAGGGTGCATATAATCCGTCGGTGTCCGTGAGGCCACTTCAATTGTGGATTGGGTCCCAGAAGATTTGGGCGGCCCGCCAAATGGCTTTCACCTCGGGGGGCTGTAAGCAGATTGATGTGGAATAGATGCAATAAAAACGCTAGATGAAATATTAGGCTATATCTTTAATGCGATCTCCTGCAGTCTTCTCCGCCGCAGGGAAGGAGGAGAAGGTTGAGATTTCTACCGGTTATCTCTGCGGTGTTCAGGTTGTCTTTCCTGCATTAACCGTCTCTTCATCCCGCTCGCTGCTCCTCCTCATCCCTTCACCGTGATTCCTCGTTTCTCACGTTATCAATCACCCTCCTCCTGTCTGACGGGCGTGTTTAAGGTATTTATTCCTCTCAGCAGGGGAATACATTCGAGCAGGTGGATTTCCTACTCACTCCAACGCTGATCCGCATGAAACCGTGCCTCGGATGGAACCTCGCTCGTTATTCTACTCCTATCGTTGCACAAGTGGCATTAGGTTTAGAATAAAAGTGTCCGAATGCATGCCTCATCAATTCTTAACCTCGTGTGGGCTTGGCCTGTTCAGTTTTTTATCGAGATCTATGTGGGCTAGCAAACTGTACATGATACATACGCTCGCATTCTTCCACGCTGTATTTTTCTTCATAATGTCTCCATACATATTTAATGACATAGCTGAATATGACAGGACAAGACGAACGGACATTTAATGGATGCTTAGGCTGTGAGCGGAGAAGAATCATTTGATATTGTTTCCGTAATCATGGCTTCAATTCCAAATGCATGGAACATGTTTGGTTGCTTTGTCACTAGCTAACATTACCACTATCATGTCTGAGCTTTTAGAGTGAGTCTAAATACTGGAGAACACAAATGGCTCAGTGGTTGGGCTGTTCCACAACGGTTTGGAAGGTCCCAGGTTAAATGACCAAGTTGCCCCCAAGGCATTTAACCCTCAATCACTCAGATGTATAATGAGATAAAAATGCAAGTCGCTCTGGATAAGGGCGCGTCTGCCAAACGCCGTAAATGTAAAAATACTTCGTGGAAAAGTCCTGCATTTTACCAAACTACGGAATGCCTTACTAACCACATGAAAAATCTCACTGTAGCATGCTGCTGAAAATAACACTAAACGCTAGGTTCATTCTGGATTTCCCTTTTAGCGTCTGGTCGGCTCATCCTGGGAATTCCAGCACTACCGCTTCACCTGAAATTTCTCCAACCCTTTTCATATCTCAGCAGACGGCCTCGAGTAACTTTCTAACAGGAAACAATCGCCCTACTGTGCACTTTGGAAGCTCATGGTCATGCTTGTTTTTAGCAAGTCCATATTTAGTCGAGGTGCTAAGCTATCGACTCGCAAGTGTAATCCTACCCATCTTCAACAGGGAAGAAGGATCGATTACTTAATGAGGAATCAATCACCCACGTGCCTTCAAGACCAGTGAGGTCATGGCCAGCTAGGCCACTGGTCACGGATATATAAACGATAGAGGGTCGCTGTGTTTCTGCAGCTCGGGTGATTCCATGATCCCCCTCGTTTGCGCCTGTTCTTCACGTCAGCTTCAGGATATGTTAACTTAGTTTATATAATACCAAGCACATGATCCTAATTAGATATAATGATGTCTAGCATGAAAGTTAATGTCAGACTGTCAATAGTTAATCAGTGGTGGATTATGATAAACGCTAGTACGTCTAAAGTTACCTTCATTACGGATCACGCGGCATAGTGTTTAGCCCAATGCTAAAATTAATCTCATGGTTTGTACTTCTCGTGACTTGAGATAGCTACTGTATAAACATCAATTTGTAACTGAAACCAAATCGAAGCAACACATTATAGCAATCATTACGTACGTGACAATAGCAAGGACATTCAGCAGAGAAGAAACTTGTTTTCTGTAAATAGGACAGGGATGTTTTTGGACTGACTCAACATGAGATTCAAAGGAGATTCAACGTGATTCCTTCTAGATGTAGGAATACATCTCCCCGGCTTCAAGATTGACAAAAATAAACTGTTTCATGTAATGTTTCCTTTCAGCCTGTTTCGCATGCTGTACAAACCTTAATAATCTGCTGTCTGACTCTGGAGCAAAACAATAAAACATATTTCTCAGATCATCTTAGCCGCCGCTTCTTTGCCACACCCCCCTACTCCCCTACCCAAGGTATCTAAATTATCTGGCTAATGAAATTATTAAAAATCAAAAAGATAACACAGAAATAAATGAGTCGAGATATGTTATCAATATAACTAGTTAATGTTTTTCTTTTATGTTAGCCACTGATATTTTTAATTGTAGCAAGAACAAGTGACTTGGCCACATCAGGGGGTCCCAGATTCAAACCCCAGCACCACCAAATTGCCACAGTTGGGTCCTTGTGCAAGACCCTTAACCCTCAACTGCTCAGCTGTAGAATGAAATAAAATGTAAGCTGTTCTGGGTAAAGGTGCCTGCCAAGTGCTGTCCCAGACATTGGTCATTATGCTCCCATGGACTTGAATCCCATCAGAAATTGCTGGGACATCCTTGCGAGGTCCCCCGTCCTTAAGATCAGTGTTGCTTGTGAAAGCCCGAGGCTTTTGTTTCTGTGGTCCACGTCGCTCATCTGTAAGTGTCAGCTTTGTATCGGACAAAGAAGGCGAATTCGTTTCCCGGCCGGATTGAAGATGGCAGCTCTCCCCTTCCCTCAGGAATGCTCCCCGGCATCTACTTAATATTTCAGAGGCACTTATAGCTTATTAGGGCAGCCCCTGGAGGACGGCTGTGCGGCTTTCTCTGCAGACTCTTAGCATTATTTAATTTCAGTTCCAGCTTCTCGACTGGCCGCCGGCTGGACTTGGAAGGGGTCCTGAAGCTGTTACTCTTAAAAGGGCGACCGGAACAGGAGCGGGGATGAATGCGCTTTTTTTTTTTTTTTTTCTGACAGTACTTAGGTGATGGATCTGATTCTAGGCTGGAAGCTGTGCCGGTGTGGAGAATGCAGTTTATTCGCTAATATAAATGAGACGTGGTTTTCCCTTTTGCGAAGTGTTAAATTAATGTTGCCTTGCCAGTAATATTCATGAGAATGGAAGGGAAAATATGCATGCTGGTCGATGGTGATATATGAACCGAATGACTATGAAGAAGCAAGAAAACAAATGCATTGAGCTCGGTTTATTTTACCACCCGTGACGGTGGGAGGGGTAAAATTGACAAGCAGTGACTTCAGGTTTAAAAACCAAACATGATGATGTGGCCAACACCTAATACTCTAAATAGTAAGATGAGGGAAACACCGTCTGAGTTTTTTTTCCCCTATTCTCAGATGAGATCTTTAGGAGTAGATAGCAGTGCCTTGGGAATATGAGGTGCAAAAAATACATCTGAAAAACACGGGAGGTGCGAAAGGCAATTAGCAGCTGCGAAGAAAGATATAAGCGAGGGAGTACTCGCGAGGTGAAGGAAAAGTAAAATAAAGAAAGATACGAAATAGAATTGGGAAGAAAAACATGAAACACTGGGTCTTTGAGCATCCAGGTCCCATGTCATGCATAATGCATTGTTAATCTATGACAATTTCATATTTAAAAAGAGACAGCGCGTGAATAGAGGCGCTCTGGGAAACGCTTCCACGTCGAGCGCGGTGTAAAATCGATTTGAAGGCGGCAAAATAAAGGTAAGACCGTCGCCCTTTTTTTAAACGCTAAGTACACTTCCCGTCTTTTCTGTTCCCACCATCCAGCGGTGCTCTCCATGGCAATTGAAGCCCCAAGGAGTCGGCTTGAGTCGGTCAATATCTAAGTTCGACACACTCGCTCATCGCTGCTAATCCACGCCGGCCAAGAGCCACGGCAAAATCAATTACAACCTAATTACACTTGCACAAGGTTTACAGGCTTTTATCCTCACTCTGTGTGTATGTGTGTGTGTGTGTGTTTATATTCAGTATTCAGTCAGCATGTGTATTCGTCATCCCGGAGTATGGTTTAGAAAAAACCCGTTGCTTTATGGGAAACTGTTCAAGGGCAAAATTACTCTTCCCATCCTCTCACTCTCTCTCTTTTTCTCACTCACTCACTCACTCACTCACTCATCCTCCATAACGCTGATCGTGTACAGCGTCATGGGGGGCCTGGAGCCTCTCCCAGGGGGCTCAGGGCAAGACCTGGGGTACACCATGGACTGGGTGCCAGTCCATTCCAGGGCACACATTTACTAATACACTATGGGGAGTTTGGAAATGACAGTCAGTCTAATCTGCATGTTGGATTGTGGGAGGAAAACGGAGTACTCTGAGGAAACCCCAGGGAATTAAACCCATACCCTTGTGGAACATGGACGAAACAAACAACTGTTAGAAATCCCTGATGCTGGAGATTCCTTCCATAAATGTTAAAACAAATAAATGAATGAATTAATAAATAAATTCTTATAGAAAAGGTCATCATATCAATATTTTTTGTTCTCTTTACTGTACATGCAGAGTCTACCATACAAACCCATGTCTCTGTTGTTACTATAGAAACGGTAACACATTCGAATGAGCACATTACTAACCTAAGCCTTCTGAATACAGAATTCAACGAGTGTGTGTAGTGTGTGTGAGTGTGAGAGTGAGTGTTTATGTTTCGTATCCAATCCACTTCCAGAACATCTTGAGAGTCTAAATTAGCACTGGTGTACCTGAAGCCTCAGTTGGCGCCAGAGAACCCCCACCACACCTGTGCCTCTATGTCAGACCGAGCGGCCTTGTGTAGTGTCAGGTTTACCCACACACACACACACACACACACACACACTCACTCACACATACACACTCGCACAAACACATTCCTGGGGTGACGTGCTGGAGCCAGCAGTTCTGCATACAGCCAGCAGAAGAGTGTGCGCCAAGGTGGGGGTGGTGGAAGGAGGTCAAAAATGTGTCTTGTCATGACTTTATCCTGTTTTGGCCTTGTTGGAGCTCTGAACATGTTTCACCCTGGGGCAAAAACTCATGACCAGTTGCCAGG
Source organism: Leiocassis micropogon (assembly GCA_028565275.1). Classification (NCBI taxonomy): domain Eukaryota; kingdom Metazoa; phylum Chordata; class Actinopteri; order Siluriformes; family Bagridae; genus Leiocassis; species Leiocassis micropogon. The sequence goes on along the minus strand of JAOVVA010000028.1, from coordinate 1,032,313 downwards.
AAAGAGGGGGAATACTTATTGCACGGATCTTTAACACATGTAGATATCTATTTCTTTTTCCTGTATTGACACATAGACAAATAGATGAGTGTGTAAAGCTACACTTTGATCCCCCCAAAAAAGTGCACATTTCTGATAGAATGTCTCAGATGGCTCTGTAAATGCATTAATTTTAGCCCGTGCATATACAGTAGCAGCTAGATTGTTCTTTCGGAAAGCAGATCTTCTTAAAATTGTTATCTGGGATCAATAGGTATATACTATAAATAAGGAGGTAATGGGTTTATGAATCCCTGATTAGGCTATCCTGAGGACTTCATGGTTAGCGGTTTCAAACACCAGGCTAATTAGTGGCGAGTAGAAGCGTCGAGTTCCGAGTTCGATTTTGGACTTGGTTAAAAGGGGAAAGGAGTGCTCCGGTGCGGTTCAAGAATGTTCTCCAGATTAGTTTTTCAATTAAGATTTAAGAAACCTAGACAGGCTGGCACCTCGCAAAGTGATGGCTAGGCGGTCGTAGCAAAAAATATATAAAAAATAAAAAAATAAATATATATACAGTATATATTACAAATTGTGTCAGTGGAATAAAACATAGTAGGGTGGTAATGAAGCAGAGGTTCTGTCACTACTACTGTTTTATCCATTTATCATTACGTATAACATTGTCTAATTTCCACGAAATAAGTTATACTACTTCAGAGATGTGAGAGCTGCAGTTGGAGAACATTAGAAGATCTGAGAATTCGACAGATAACTGGATACTTCAGGACAGCGTGGAATCGGATGGAATGATATTGTTTCAGTGGGACAGCTGAATTTCGTCATTTATTTTTCAAAGTGACATGAAAGGAATGCGCTTTTGATACACAGTGGCAACTGGTAGACAAGGGTCAAAGGTGATCTCAGGTCATATACAAATTAATTTTTTTTTAATCTAGACTATTTGTGCAAACAAAAATGAGTTTTTTCTTTATACCTTTGATAATGCGGATACAAAAAAACATGCACCTGAAGAAAAGTGATTACCATCCCAAAGTATCAGTTTACCTAACCATGAACCCTCTGCTTGCTTGCTTGCTTTTTAGGTATGACTTTATTGAAATCCGAGATGGGAACTCGGACACGGCTGAACTTCTGGGGAGACACTGCAGCAACATCGCTCCCCCAGCCATCACCTCGTCCGGCCCCGTCGTCCACATCAAGTTTGTCTCTGATTACGCTCACCAGGGCGCTGGGTTCTCACTGCGCTATGAGATCCACAAGACTGGTAAGTAAACTTCACCTTCCTCTTTAGGACTGTTACTCGATGTTAAACCAAGCGATATCACAAGTCGGAATTCCGACAATGCCACAGCGATCCATGGCCTGGCGTGCAAGAACGCGAAACTGGCCGTGCTGTCTGGGTGGGAAGGACGGCGTTACTCTCTTCCTCTCTCTCCGACACTAATTAATCGTAGTTAAAAAAGATGTGGCAGGTGGCAATTTAACAAGGCCAGTTTACCCGCTAGCATGTTTTTAGAAGGTTGGAGGAAACCTGAGAACCTACAGGAAACCCAAGCTTAACGTTGAATGCATTTCACTTGCCTCAGATGAGACAGCTGTGCAGTGACATGCCTGGAATCCAATTTTTGCTGCTTTAGTTGTGTACTAAAAATGAAAAAGGTTTGAAAAGATCTTGACAACAAATGATTATCCTTCCAGAAAGTTAAGTGTTGTTAGAAACCTTTTAGAAACTGTTAACAATCCAAAGAAGCCATGAGGAACACTTTTTATGTATAAAATGTCTAAGCTTTTGCAGGTAATTATTTGAGATTTATTACCAACTTTTTTTTGAGAGTTACTGTCACCATTTTCCAGTTGGCCTCATTATGCAAAAAAAAAAAAAAAAAACTTGTCAAAGCAACCCTTTCCCCTTATTCAGGAGGTCGTAAGACCTCTGGCCGACAGCATGCCAGTCAGGCGCAGTGCTACACGTCCGCATAAAATTACCTCGATGCGATCCCAGACCAATTAAACATCAAGGGAAGGGGGTGATGAAAATAAACTCAGTTTAGGGGAAAAGGGAGGGCTGGTGAAGGGGAGGATGGGGGGGTTGGTTTGAAATGCTTAACTCTTTTCATCCCTCTGCAAACATGCAAGGAATGCCCGTATAATTGGACTCTGATCTCCCATCCCTGGGGATGTGTACAGTACATTCTGCTTGTAGCCTGCAGATGCCAGACCGGGAAGTGGCACGGGATGAGAGGTTACCGGGAGGGATTTGTTTATAAGAATGGAACAACCCACAAATACGGTCATGCTTGTCAATAAGAACATCCAACACTCTCTGTTAGGTAACAGTTTCTCAGTGGTTGCAGTTTTGTCTTTATCTAAAGGGGTTCCACTTTCAGTATGCTGAACCTTCAGTTCAGTTCAAGTTTTATTTGTCACACATACATTACTGCACAGTGAAATTCTTTATTCTTTGCATATCCCAGCTTCTTGTTATTAGGCAGGGGTCATAGTGCAGGTTCAGCCACTCTACAGCACCCCAGGAGCAGACAGGGTTAAGGGCCTTGCTCAAGGGCCCAACAAATAATCAGGCCCAAGAAATGATGAGGCAACCTGGTGGAGCTGGGGCTTGAACTGGTGACCCTCAAATCAGTAACTCACTGCACCACCACCGTCCCATTACCTTTTTACCGGTTCCTCTAAAGCAGTTGAACATGTTGCAACATCATGCAAATACATTCATGGTTGGCATGGTAACATATAAGACTGGGTTTTCAGTGGGATAGTTACACCCCTAACGGATTATTTCCTAACGGATTCCACTTGCCCTGGGGAAACACCATTGTTGTAAGGGCCTTTGTAGAATCTTTATGGGTTCCCATAGAGTGGCAGGATTAAAAAGTTACAAAACTTGTTCCTTTTTGTTGTTGTTAGGAAAAAAGGCCCAAATATGTATGGCCATGAGTATCAAAAGTAAGATCTAGGCAGCAGGGGTTCCTAAAAGCTTTCTGAAAGAGGGTTCCATTTGGATTAGTAGGGCGCAACAAGGGTTCCCTGATATTGGTGCAACAAGTTACGGTACTAACAAATATGGTCATTTGATGCCAATGGTAACATCCAAGACTTTTAGTTAATTTACAACATTTACAAGTGAACATTTACAAAGGTTTCTTGGAGGTCCCAAGGGGATTTAATTGGTTTGGGAAAATATCTTTTTGTTGCAAGGATCAGTGTAGAACCTTTAAGGTTTCCAATACAAGGATACAACAACTTTAGGGTGCAAAACAAGGTGTATTAGTAATGATATAAATGCAAATGTTCAAGCAGGTTCTCCAGAGGTTCTTTAATGTTAACACTCCTATGGTTCATACCTAATATGTCTAAGAAAAGTCTATTGTGGCATAATGATGATATCAATATTATGTCATAATTCCCAGCCCTGGTGAATGGCAGCCCTTGAGGAATACAAATCAAGGAATTATTTTGGAACATTTCAGTAAAATTGAGCTTACAATTAGATAAATCTTCATTGTTGAATTGTAATTTAAACCTGCAGTAAATTGATATGAGCTCAGCATCATATCGTTTGTAAATTAAAGACCTACAAATAGATGGGAAATGTGGAAATGACTCATCAGTGCTTCTTTGAAACAGTGATGTCACTGCCAAATAGGCGTTTTCTTCAAGCCCTGTTACCAGCAACTGCTTCTAACCGCTCGCATAATGTGGTCCATTACTACGAATGTGATTGACAAACGAGAATTTTTTTTGTGGGGAAAATCTGCGCTGTTCTCCTGGCCTGCTGACAACATGAAAAGTGTGTGGGTGTGCACTTCAGTGACAGAGTGAAGTGCACGTGGGTGTGTTTGTGTCATCGTGTATGGTCGGCATATGTTCGCTGTTTGATGGCTGTTCCCACTTTCCGTGCTCTGGAGAGAAAAAACAAAAAACAAAAACAGGCTGTTTATTTTCGGATGTCGGATTTCAGGCCAAGGAGTTCCACGAACGCTGCAGCTTACGAGGAGAGGTTTGCAGTTTGCTAGGATGAAGAGTCACATTCGGAGTTGTTTTTTTTTTTTATGTGGGAGTGACAGTGTGAGGGCCATATCTGTTTATGATGGGAAGCACATTTGCAGGAGATACAGATCTTTCATATTAAGCAATCTTCAAAGAGGTGTGCCTTTTCTGCAGTTCTCTGGAAACAAGAACACCAAGTCATTGAACTCGCAAAGGATGGGGCAGGAAATCAACACTTTTAGCATAGCTGGACAATCTGTACCCTGGGGGAAAAAACAAAACCAAACAAAAAAAAACAGGCTTGGTCTTTTTTATTACATTTCTGCTTGGAGGACCAGAGTACGGTGTTGCATAAGGAACCAGTAGGCATCATTATCGATGTTTACGTCTAAGCCGTAGCCTAAACCCGACACGGTTTCTATTTGAGCTAACCATTCCTTTTCCCCTCTCATTAAAGTGGATCTTGTGCAAATTGCCTGCATTGTTTTGCAGGAACCTGACTGTGTGACTAGAGTCCATGATTGCACCATTGGTCTTGTACAATATGGAACAATAAAGGTGGTGAATTTCTTTTTTCCATCACAGTTTGGAGGCATTTTAACACCATCACAGGCATTGATTGGGTCGGATGAACAGAATTAGGCCGACAGCACTCACCGCCACAGTGTTTTTTGGTGGCTGAGTGGTGGAAAAGCTTGACATAATGATGATGATGCGTATTCTTACACCTACAGACTAGGCGCTCTGGATATTATGGGTGTAACCCAATACCACCATCTGTAAGCTCTAAATGTTCAGTAATCAGAATTTAAGTGAAAGATGTTTTGGTTTAAATCCAATCCTAATCTCAGATCCATCACTCTTGTTTTATGGATGTATTTTTCCCAAAATACAAACAAACACAGAGCCTAACCAGGCCATTACTGATGATGCTGTCATGTTAAAATGGTGAAAGTGGTCAGTTGTTCATCCTCTGAGCTTCCTAACTGACCACATTCATGATACAGTCGGTAAAATCTCCAAAGACTTTTTTGTTGCTTCCCTCAGGACCCCGAGTCTCACTCATCTGCCATGAGTGACTTACAGACTTAAAAATAATATAGTGCACCACCTAGTTATGTTGGTTCAGAACACATCTACTGTACTGTATAACCAGCAAACATCTATTTAGTCTGAATAATTATTTGATATATACGCTTGCATCCCTAATCCCTTGCGATCCACGTCGATGGGTTTTCATGGAGTATTGTTCGATTAAGGATTTCCTGGTGTCTTGTTTTTCAACGTGTATCATATTATATACTTAATGCGCCCTCATACGTTTTTTGTTTTTCGCTTGATGTGATGCGGCCCAGTTTTTAATGCGATTCATAAATAAATAAATAAACTTTACTGGATTTGACCTGCCCGGATTGATGCCTATTTTGCCTTCGGTAGCAAATGGGAATTGGCAGATATTGGTAGAAAATTAGGTTAAGAAAATTCCCCATCGACTTCTGAAAGCTCAGGGAAGGCGATAATTAAAAGCGTTCGAAGAGTTAACCTGTCACACAATAGCCAGACTAATCTTGTTTATTTGTGACCCCCATTACTCATCCCTCTCGCTTTAACCCTTCTATCCTATGCTGGATTTTTCCCCCCCCCCCCCCCCCCCAC
>JAOVVA010000028.1:1011858-1018746 GCA_028565275.1 Leiocassis micropogon | reverse complement strand
TCAATAAAATGTTAATACAATAGTACATAATTTGACCATTAATTTTGTGACATTATAGGGGAAGCTGAGCTTCACTTGCAGTCTTAAAGAAATCGTCACTGCTCATAAACCCTGAAATCTTGCTTAACTTAATTTAATCTGTTCCACACTCCAGTCCAGTAGGTGGCAGTATTGTACAATTACCTATACTTTTAAAAGATGGGAAAGAAGTGCAAGCACGAATCCTACAAAAACAAAAGTATTTAGCAAAAGATGGAACTAGGTTTGTATTTTCTGCAAGACCTGTGGGATATTTTCTAAGGAATGTAGGACAATTTCACAGTTCTAAGGCGTTTAACTAAGTCGTTTAAAAAGTGTGAATCAATTAAATTAATCAAATCAATAAAAAATAATATTGATTTAATCACATTATGTATTTGTGATCTGCATCGCAATCTATGAACAGTTTTGCTAGGAAATTTCCCACAAAACAATAAAAAAAAAAAAAACAAGGTTGCGATCATTTTTAATTAAGGTCAAAAATATTCAACAATTTATTTTTAATTTGTAATGCTAATGTAATACATGATTGATATCCAAATTTGTTCTGTATGTAGGGTTACAGTAAGTTTACACCAGAGCTGCTAGCTTACAAAAGACATTAGAATAATAAATTACATCGCTAAATAAATTAGTAATATTGTAAAAGCGGTTAGACATGGTAGGCTTTATTTAGGTGTTGCACCCAGTATATTAGTCATTGCTAACGAGATACCTCAAGTCCGAATGCTCGGCTCTTGCTTATTCCTGAAATGACTCACTTATCCAATTTCCCCAAATAGGAAATTTTCACAATGCGAGGAAGCAATCGTAGACTTCCTTTCAGAGCCAAGGACTAATGAATTATTTGCACTGATGAGCTTTGGCGTAGACTCATGCATAAGCTAGCATAAACATCCCTCAATCAGGGTTGACCGATCGTGCGTATATCATGTATGTATATTCTCAAAAATAACTCATAACCAACCCATTGTGGAGGGATGAAAGAGTTTCAGAAAAAGGAGGGGATCTCACAGGAACCCGGTTGTTTATTATCGAAAATTCCTCCAAATCCATCTTGCGAGGCACGCCGTTTATCTGTCACATGCTCGAGGCAGGAGAAAGAAACCGCCTACGAAGCAATTTCATCTCTCTCCTCGGTTCCTGTGCCAGAGAGAGGAAGTGCGATGCCGGAGTAATGGAGAGAGTTATTGTCGTTTTTTACACTCTGTGACACAAAGCACGAATTCAGTTCTGTACCGAGTATCTGAATATATGAGATATACACGTGTGTGTGTGTGTGTGTGTGTGTGTATGTGTGAGAAAGAGAGAATGTGCGCACACACACACATGTTCAGAGACCCAATTTCTCATCTGCATGACTCTGGCAAGCAGCCAGCTGAAACCTGCACAACATCTTCATTCGAGTGGGGAAAAGAGAGAGCGAGGGAAAACGGGATAAAAAGAACGGCAGCCCAAAATAATGTCTTGACCAGACCGGCTTGTTGCGTACCTCCCTCTGGTGTCGTTAAATTCGGCTTAAGAATTTGGAGAAAGAGTGAGCATTAACTCGGACCATCTGCACCGACCCTCGTTTGTTTTCTTCGTTTTTTTCTATTATGTTCTTGTTTGTGGTTTTGACACCAAAATTTCACTGTTTATCACTTGTCAGAAAGCTACTGATCTATGCTCCACCCCCAAATGTGCAGTAAACATGTTTTGTCCAGGTTTTAAAATCTTATCGGAACAAAGTATGACTCTGCGTGATTAGAAACCGTATTTAGCGTCCCGGACATCCCTTTGTATTCGTAGTTGATGGTCAACAGAAGAAAACAAACAAATAAAAAGTCTCAGTTTTTTTGCGGAAATGCAAATTGTTTGCAAAAATGTAGATAAAACCTCGAGCCTTTTTAGTCTGTATTAGTCAGTAAGTTTCGAGCAACCTGTATGCTGCGATACATTAAAAGTTAGATGCATTATATTAGCTCACGCATTTAAACTTAGTGACCGAAATCCTGTAACTAATTAAATAGTGCAAAAAAATATTGATAATTAAATAGTGCCAAAAAATATTGATATTATTTTCTTATATCAATAATGAATTTAACGATAATTTCTGACTAGTATTGGGTTGAAAATATTTCTGTGTAATGAGACACTTTTCGGAGATAATTTTTTTACGCTACCTTTTTATAGAATTTGGTAATATTTTTTTAAAATCAGTTGCGATGAATCATGATTACGATGAATGTGTATTTAAATTTTTTAACGTAGCTGGAAGTTTGACTACATATTGTTCTATGTATCAGGTGTTACAGAAATGTCACCAACAACAGTGATATGATATCATATATATTAGGGTTGAAATTCCCAGAAAGGTATACAGACTTCTAAGAGGATGTGTCGAGGAAGCACAGCCTGGATTATTCAGCTAGTTGTTTCCGTTTGAATGGACATTCGTGAAATGAATTTGTGAAATTTATGAATTTGTGGAAAATAAACAAACAAAAAGGTAATGGTAACCAATTTGTGTAACCATCCACCGTTTGTAACACGCTGACATTTTGCTTGTAATTTTCGAACAATTGATTTTTAGCGTAGAATTAGCTTTTGTACAAAACACACTGTACTGTTCATAGCATCTATGCTAATGCTGCAAAGACATTAAGGACATTTGAACATTCAACAAAAAGTACATTTTCAACATTAATAATCTACTTTTGACATGATTTTCTCAAGCATTAAAAAAAAAAGTTTTTCTTCTTCTTTTTCTGATCTTCGTGAAAAATTCGCATGATCTAACAGGTTTGAACTGCAGTAAGTCTAATCAACAACATTAACAAACTTTACAGCATTTGAATAATTCTACTCTACATATACCTGTCCCATTTCAGTATCCAACCCTGACACGTACACGACTCCTGAGCGTCCCAGGCCTCGTTTTTGTAACTAATTAACCTTTGCCCTCAGTAATTCGGCCTATCGGTGCAGGTCAAAGACCGTGATGGAGGTATTGCTGGAATCCGTGAGCTTCAGGCGAAGTGAAGGAGAGCACAATAGCTTTCAGTAACCCGAGTCTCCAGTGCTTGAGCTGTATCACGTTTCCTCTTTATGTTTTTCCCATAACAGTAAGACGCTGGTGTGTTCTTTATTTTATATTAATTGTTTAAGCGGCGTTCACATTAAAAACATTTAAGGACCTGAGCGCCGCTTTCCTACCAGGGACCAGCGGAACGTCTCCACAAAGTCACGACGCAAATGAGTTTGGTGTTACTGTTTTTTTCGTTACTGTTATTCACTTATTCCCTTTTAATTTTAGGAATCATTTTAGTCAAGTTACCTTTACAGAATTTTCCCACTCACTTTATTCATGTTGTTCTTATTTATTTTAGGTGTTTATTATTTTTTTCCACTACACACTATTTCATTTGTCTTCCTAATGTTCTTATTTCACATTTTTATATATTTCTAAGTTTTGTAATTTTGATTTTTACTTTCGCCCCAATTATTACACTTAATTTTATTCATTTTATCAGTAAACACTCTGATTATTTCTGATTCTTCTGTTTTGTTTTATTACATAACACTTATCTAATAATTTTATTCTCTTATTCTTCTTTATTGTTCTCCTTATTACTTACTTACTTATTCCACTCTAGCTGACTGTTTTTTTTTATGATTCTTTTGTATTGTTTGTTTTGTACTGTTTATCATTACACACAATTAAAATTCAACGTTTAATTAAAGCTCATTAAGTTAATTACATTTTTACCTCCATCAATTTTGAGAAAAGGAAAAAAATCTTTTTGTGATGATTCCTAATTAATTTGAGTAATTTTCTTAGTTTTAACTTACTTCACCTAATTATTACTTAATTTTTATTTAATTATTATTCACTCATTTAATCATCCTATTAATGTTTCCATTTTTAATATATTATTCATTATTGTATTATTTCAGCTTTTTTCCCTTTTTTTCTCACTAGTTCAGCCTATTAATGTTATTTATTTGAATCATTTTATTATCTTAATCGTGCTTGTATAAGTCACTCAATTGTTTTCTTAAATTTCGTCCATGGTTACACTTCTTTCATTCTTATTTATTTATGTTCTTCTTTCTTTATTTTTTCTTAATATTTTATAATATTATCTTGCGAATGCTTCTATTTCGATGAATTCTTTTTTTTAATTTTTTTATCTATTTTCACATACAAACCATTTCATTTTCTTATTAGTTGCCTCACTTCCTCACTGCTCAGAGTTGATACAGAGCTTTAGGTTTAACAGCCTGGCATTTTACTTCTTCATGGGAACTTTCCTCTTATCAGCGTTCTCTCTTCCCCCTTTTCTTCAGTCTTATCTTGCATCAGTTTTTCATGGTGAAAGTACAGTATGAGGGAGCCATAATGAAGTGAAAATGATGTTGTCATGGTAAAGTCACACAAAATTCGAACGCATTTTAAGTGCTTGCTGGATTTCTGTCATCTTCTGTAAAAACCCATAAGGAAGAAATCAGAAACATTCGCACCGCGCTTCAGGATCAGACTTGGGCTGGATGTTGCGTCGTGCCACTCGGTTTGTGTCACATTGTACAGGATACGATACGAGAAGTCGGAAACGCAGGATCTATGATTTTATTCCTCATTTTATTTTGTAAACCTGAGCTCGTGTTGTTCTATTACAGATATTCCACGCTAACACAGACCCATCGGAAGTGGTGCTGAACCGGATTCCTCAGCCCACCTTGGCCCGGTTTGTCCGCATCAGACCCCAGTCCTGGAAGAACGGCATCGCTTTGCGCTTTGAGCTCTACGGCTGCCAGATCACAGGTGTGTGTCGTTTGATCTTCATGTATTTGAGGCTGAATCTGTAGATCCCCATGAAGCTCTTTTCCATTTGAAGGGTTTAGAGTATTTCGAACCCTGTGTGTGCGCGAGTGTGTTCTCCAGGTCTTCTCCAGATCTCCAGAACTTAATTCAGAAAGCAGGTTGACATCGGTTCAACTCAACTCATCTTCCTGAAATGAGTTGATTTTGAGTCAAATACCTTTTTCAATGGAGTTAAGTCTCTGAAATCAGTCGATTTAGAGTTAAATCTCTTTTTCAACAGAGTTAATTGGGAAGCAGTTTCTCAGAACTCAGAATTGACATCATTGGTTTGAAAGTGTTCACTTGACTACAGGAAGTGAATCGAACTTGCAGCTTTCTCTTTAGTTGTTTGTTTTGTTGTGTTTGTAGCTATGAGCTGCTAAAGCACTTAAATCTGTTTGGGTAATGTGTACGTATGCAGACAAAAGAAAAAAAATCAAGGTTAAATGTGGACAAATTTTTTTTCTGATTTCTAAAATTTAAGAAAAGTCGGCCAGTGCTCCCATTTCACCCATCACTCACTCACCCCCTTTCCACCATCCCCAGACGCTCCCTGCTCCGAGCTCCAGGGCCTGCTCTCCGGCCAGCTTCCAGACTCTCAGATCTCAGCGTCCTCGTTTCGAGACCTGGGCTGGGCCCCGAGTACGGCGCGCCTGGTAGCTAGCAGGTCCGGCTGGTTCCCCGCCCCGCCGCAGCCCGTGGCCGGAGAGGAGTGGCTCCAAGTGGACCTGGGAACGGCCAAGACGGTGAGCGGCCTCATCACTCAGGGAGCGAGAGGCGGAGACGGAGGAACGAGTTCAGAAAACCGCGCTTTCGTACGGAAGTATAGGCTGGCCCACAGCGCCAACGGAAAAGACTGGAACTTTGTGATGGACAGCAAGACCAGCATGCCTAAGGTCGGTGCATGGGCTAGCTTTTAGCATGGAGAATAATTAAAGATTTAAATCATGGACTGGGATTTTTTTTAAATGTAAAGATGAATACAAGAAATCATTTAGTTCAATTCAATTTCTATTCAATTTTATTTGTATAGCGCTTTTAACAATTGTCATTGTCGCAAAGCAGCTTTACACAATCAAAAGAATTATTTAAGTCTGTATGGAATGTGAATGAATCAAAATGGTCAGATAGTCTGAACCTTAAATTTAAAAATGTGACACGGAAACTATATTGAGTAAAATGGACCATTAACTTTTGGCTTAATCTTTAAATTTATAGTTTTTTTCCATTGCATACAAATTTCATGTTTTTCAACTGAAACCAAATACAGAATTAAATAATTATTTGCATATGAATAAGTAAACCTTAAAAAATAATGTACCACACAAACTGTAGCTGTTTTGGTCAGGAATTGAATTTTTTTATTTTGTTTGGGAAAAAATACAGATGTTGTCAAAGGAAGTTTTTCATTAGAGAAACTTCCTTTTTTTTTCAATTTTCATTTTTTTTTGTTATACTGCATTAATGAAAAACAAAACAAATATTGAAAATACACACACAAACAAAGCATAAAAATTTGTGCATTTCATAAAAAATATATATTATTTATTTTCCAATTAATAAATTCTATTGAAAACATATAACAATTAATATTTTCCCCCTTTTTCCATGTTTTTTTTTATATATAGTTCTATTAAATAATGCACAAAAAACAACTAGTGCCAAAAGATTTTAAATTATAAAAATAATGATATAATATATAAATAAATAAATAAATACATAATTGCTAACCTGGATGAAATGAATATACTGTATGTTTAACTTTTTTTGAATAATAATTTTTCCCTTTTTTTTTTTATTCTGAAAGATTTTCGAGGGCAACGTGCATTTCGACATGCCTGAGCTGCGGAGGTTTGAGGAGCTCGTGGCTCGGTTTGTCAGGATTTACCCCGAGCGCTGGTCCCCCGGGGGCATCGGCATGAGGATAGAGGTTCTGGGATGCAGCCTTCCAGGTAGGACGCTACGAGATCACAGCGACATGTGCTAAAAATGTTTGTAGCGAA
>JAOVVA010000028.1:996858-1009358 GCA_028565275.1 Leiocassis micropogon | reverse complement strand
TGCTGACCTTTATACACTGACAGAGCCCCTTAAAAATGTATGTACGTGTGTGTGTGTGTGTGTGTGTGTGTGAACTATCAATACATGCTTCCCTTTTTTAACCGTATCGACATAAAGGCTAAAGAATTTGATAAGAGTAACCGGTAAGAGAGAGAGTGCAAGATGAATCATATAAGAAAAGGAGAAAAGAGAGAGAGAGAGAGAGAGAGACAGGAAGTCCGAAGGAAAGAGGGAGGAAGTAGAATTAGGATGCTAAGTACGCTAGTTTCAGTAGCATGCTGATACGCTAATTCGGCTTTAAGTGTTCAAGAGTAATCTTGATTTTTCCCGGAGAGGAAACTGATCAGCTTCAGGGTCGACTCGCCTCAACACAGTGAATTAAACCTGTTGTGTCTTTAATTCCTGAACAACTTCCGAAGATGAAATATACAGAAAATGAATGAATAAGTGAACATATGTGGGATTTAATCACTGAAACACACACACACACACACTCACACACTCACATGGTGTTCCTCACATCGGCGTGTGTGTGTTACAGCTCCGGTGTTGTTCCCCTTCAGTGTGTAAAAGTGATTTGTGTCGGTTCGGTGTTTGGGAGATGGAACGTTTCTCTGGATGTGTGTGTGTGTGTGTGTGTGTGTGTGTGTTGTGTGTGTGTAGTTCTCTCGTTTCATTTTTCAGCTCCAGGGCATGCACTCTTTCGTCCTGACTGAATCAGGCTCTCAGACAAAGCCCTGATCGCTAGATCATATACTATCTGTCGGTTTTAGTTTTGGAGATGTGTATACATATCAACAATTTAACTTATTAACAGCTAGATTTATTGCAACTTATAACATTATTTTCATTGTAGAAACTTCCACGGTTGCCGTGCCGACGTCCACGCTGCCACGCCCTGCAGAAAGCAGCACGGCTCATAAACTCAGCTCGTGTAAGTCAACAAACATTCACACTCACACACACTGCTATGTGGCCACGGCAATTATGAAATTCATCATCTGATAAAAATTAGATTATATGCCATATTTTTTTTAGAATTTGTGAAATAAAACACTTGTCCTGTTTCAGGAAATTTATCTACGACAACATGAGGTCGTGTAAAAGTTTATTGAAGACCTAGAGACACTTCCGCTTGCCTGCCGTTCACACAATTCCCTGTTTGTTCGTACTTATGGGGACCGTGATATTTTAAGGGGATTTGAGGACTTGGGATGTCAATATGGATTGTTCATGCTTAATGATATTGAACATATTTTCAGTGCTGTTCGTATTTACGTTTTCCAACCTATATACTACTGTATATGTAAATAAAGGTCACCATCTATTATACTGATGTCAGAGCATCATGTGACGTGTTTCATTAATCAACCATTATATTGCGCTGACTGTAATCCGGAATCGCAGAAGAGGATGGGTTCCCTCGTGTCCGTTTCGTGTCAGGGACTTCTTCCTCGCTTCTGTTGCCTCAGGCTAAAAGATACGATTAAAAAAAAAACAAAAAAAACAATAAAAGCTTCAGCGATTTCTTGATTCAAATTTTTTTTTACACAGCTTGCGCTCTGAGGCCAGACTTTACTTGTGTTTGATGCAAAAGTGTTCAATCTGGGATTTGCCTCTTCCTCTTTTACCCCTGAAGCAGTTTACACACTGCGAAGTCTAAAGCCAGGGGTTAGCGAAGGCTAGTCACGGATTCCACAGCCCACGCAGTGCTTAACCACAAAAACCTGAACTGATATGAATTCATTACATCAGTGTACAACTGGAGTACTCATTCTCTTTCCTTCTTTTTTTTCCCTGTCCATCACAGCAACCTCCAGCACAACTCCTCCCTCTTCCACGGTCCTGTGCGATTTTGAGCAAGGCTTGTGCGGATGGACTCACGACCCCAACTCTGACATCGTCTGGGCTTTGCACACCTCCAGCAGAATCACCGCTCAAGGGCAAAGTCAGGACCTCTCCTTAGGCTCTAACAGTGAGTCCCTCTATCTCTCTCTCTCTCTCTCTCTCTTTCTCTCTCTCTCTTTTCAATCTTACACAAACTCATATCATCACCCACCCGCACACACTTCCACCCACACTAGTGCTTGTAAATTAGCACGCCTGTGGGTTCGCATTAACATACTTCTGCACACATACGCTCAAAACCTCATATACAATCACTCAGTGATAAATGAATAGAGAATTTTAAACTAAGGTTTTTTTTTTTTTATCGCTATGCAATTATCTTGCATGGTGGTGCAATGAGTAGCGCTGCTGCCTTACATCACACTTCAGTGTTCGATTCTGAGCTTGGGTTAGTGCATGGGTCGGCACCGCGCGTTTCATCCCTCTGCTGCGGCTCCCTGCGGCTTTGAAAAATAAATATTGAGTATTTCATTGAAATTTATTTAATTTTAGCTAGTTAGTTTTTTCAAATGTAATTCTAAATTTGAAGATTATGGTGATCTTGTAACATAAAAATAAAAACATGTTTAATTTTTTTGTCTCTCAAAATATGCATCACAACCGCCGATGTGCGACACCCGCCGGCACGCGGTTTATTGAGCTTTTCGAGCCCCGGGCTGCGTTCCATTCCGAAGTGTACTTCACTGGGTGCTTCCTACTCCCTGCTCCGTTTGCAGTGAATGTTGGTGAAGGGAACTTCCCTTGACAAAACTCCACCATCTGGAACACTCTGCGAAGTCACCAGCGCTGACGTCACTTCCTCCGTATTATTGATCATAATAATAGTAATTGATTAAAGATGTACAGAGTTTTTTTTTTTACAGATTACTAAACGATATAATATTAAAGATTTCTTGATTTAATTAAAGTTTAAATTATTGTCTCATATTAATATGATGTCTTTGTCGATAATAATGATAATAAATATATTAGTCTTTTTTCGAGCTTGGTTGAGCTTGGTTTCCCTTTGGTTGAGCGCTGACTGCACGCTCCAGTACACGCGATAAAAGGATGATGTCACACAGAAGCAGGCGGCATTTTTGGTTTGCTGCAGGTGGATAATTTAAGTTCGGCTTTTTACTTCATAAATATGAGGAGGACTTCAAAATGTTTTTGTTGCACGGCGAAATAACTTTCTGTTTTCTCGGTTTTCTCTGTAAACCATTCTGACTTCTCTCGAAGTGAGAAGTGTTTGTGCTCCCAGTGTTTGTTTTTCTGTGGGAAACGGGATGGCTCTTTGAGTGTTTAAGGTTGTGACCCCTGGGTTAGTGTCTTTGCATGTTTTCTTCATGTCCGTATGGTTTTCTCTGACTAACATGCAGGTAGGGGGATTGGCTACATTATAATGGGAACTCAGCACTTTAATAGGTCTTTACATTAGGTGTGTTAAGGTTTGAAGTGACCAAGTGGTTTGATCAAGTGGTAGCTTTTTTGGTAGCTGTTTCTAACACAACTGTGTCAAATAGGTTTAACAGGGATGAGAACAACTTTGGGAAGAAACTTGAATGAGAAGATGGTATTCAGTAATATATTGAATGGTGTAACCATCTAATTGTATGCTACACAAACCAGAAAGCCATGATATTGTAACAACTCGTGGTTGTCAATGTGCATGGTCTCATCATTATATCCATGGTGTCCACCCACTTTTCATCCACTGTTTCTTGGATAGGCTCTGGATCCATCACCATCCTGACCAAAGGGCATGGGTTAGCAGTACTTATCAAACTCTTGACAAGTTCCAGACTTTGCTTACGACCATGTGGAATGCAGTATGCTCTACATCCATCATTTGCTCTCCTACAAGCATTCTTTTATTTGTTTCCTAGCACAGCTGGAGATGCAAAGCAGAAGCATGGATTCTCTTTATAATCAAAAGACGTTCTAGAGATCCTAGACATATTCGTATGAATTTAATCAAACCCTTTCCTAGAATGTTTTTTAAGGTTTTGCATGACTCCTTTCTTACAGCTCAGCTTCTCACATGCATTGTGAAAAGAAAGTGTTAAGTCCCTGGATCTGTACTTGACTTCAAAGCAGCCTACATCTGTGGAAATTCCTGGACTTGTTTTTCTACCCTTAAAGTTCCTCGAAGGCACGTAGCATCAATAAGCAGGCTTC
Organism: Leiocassis micropogon; assembly: GCA_028565275.1. Classification (NCBI taxonomy): domain Eukaryota; kingdom Metazoa; phylum Chordata; class Actinopteri; order Siluriformes; family Bagridae; genus Leiocassis; species Leiocassis micropogon. The sequence goes on along the minus strand of JAOVVA010000028.1, from coordinate 1,005,290 downwards.
TGTGTTCCCAAAGCCTCCCGGAAGAAATAATTATTCCTTTTTGTTTGATTTGTTCTATCATTAAGAGATCCTTGTGGTCTGTATATTTTACTTTCCTTTTTCTGGAGTTGAAGAAGGATTTTTCTGATGCACATTTTGTCGAACAGCTGGAGGTCCTAGAGGCACCTGGTCAAGTAAAATGATAGATTAATATAAAGAAAAGTGAATAACTTCACAAATGATGTAAAAAAGATCATGAGATTCCCAACAGTTTACCACCATTTATTTACTGCTCAATTCTATGGCGGTGGAGTAGGTGAGTTCAGTTTGTAGAAAAACCTCTGTGTTTAAAGATCCATCAATTTCTATCCTCAGCTATGATCATGCACTTTAAGTGGTGTCCTCTATGGGGTGCTGGGGAACACTTTCAGTGGCATGATGAGGAACTCGCCAATCCTGTACTGATTTACAGTAGATCTTCCAGCTCAAGATGCGCCTGTCAAATTCATCCGAGGCACCTTGAAATAATGCCCCCTGCTTGATCCTGGTACCTGTCTAGTCCCACTAGACATTCAGGAGATTTTACACTGATCAGTCATAATATTAACACTCCCACCAGGTAAATTGAACAACACTGATCACTGACTAGGAGACCAGGAAACTGGTGACAGGGTGAATGGCACCCAAGGCTCACCCATGCCTGTTGGGACCAAAAGCCAGTCTGTCCAGTCTAATCCCTCAGAAAAGCCAGCTCAGATCCCCTTTCTATCGAGCACCCAGGGATGCCCTGAACAAACAGGAGGCCCTTTCGAGTCAGGCCCTGAGGGTTCAGAGTCACCCTGGTGACACAAGGGGAACCCAAAACATAGGTGGTTTTAATGTCAATGGTTTTTAATGTTATGGCTATGGCTAAACAGTGTATATCTCACAGTTTGCTTGAGAACATCTGGAAATCCAGACCACCCAGGAGGAAATGGAATCTAAAGGATACCTGTAGCCTAGCTTATATATCTCACAGTAGGCTATACTATTATCCTATAAACCACAATTAGAAAGCAAACAGTGGCTCACTGAGGCGTTCCAGCTCACTATGTCTTAAAATGTTTTTGCTCCTGCATGCTGAAACTTCTCCCTTGGCAATCCTTTAGTATTTCTGAACTCCCTAAAAGATGATACAGTCGTGTGAACTCTGCACGCATTTGCGACAGATTTAATAAGAAATGAATATATCTTTCACTGTTATTCATCCCCAACTCCATTTTCTCATACATACACAAAGCAAACGTTTGCCAAACGTCTGTGGATAAGTGTGTCTCTTTAGTGAGGTCATATTTATATTGAGTATTTTATGTATGGTCTCAGTCATGGTTACCATCTCCAAATTTGGAGCCTGGTGGAATTGTTTGGTTTACATCAACTGGTGAAGTGAGATTAATGGCAAACGTTAGACTTAACATTGTAGATGAACCCGAAGTTGTGAGTTTACATTCTTGGCTTCTGTTTTGAGTTTGTCATCGCTGACCCATTGTTGTTATATCTGCACAGGCCTGGGAAACTATCTATATGTCGAAGCTAGTCCCAAGACGCAGGGAAAGAAAGCCAGGCTCTTCAGCCCGGAGGTGGGCCCCGATACAGGGCCTCTGTGCTTGAAGTTCTCCTATCAGCTAGAGGACGAAGGAACCCTGCGGGTGCTACTGCGCAACCAGCTTCGAGAGGAAACCCTACTCTGGGCTCTCCACGGCAGCCAGGGTTCCATGTGGAAGGAGGGACGTACCATCGTACCTCGATCCCCCAAAGAATTCCAGGTAACCTTGGATTTTGCATGTGAAACTCTTATCCAATCCAACTGGCGTAAGAAGAGTACTATTTATAGTAATAGCTATTAATTTATGTTTATGAATGACTGTTAATTTAAGCTTTTTTTTATTTTATGAAAGGTGGTCATCGAAGGCATCTTTGAAAAGGCAACCACAGGCCACATCTGGATCGATAATATCCACATGAGCTCCAGCACACCACTGGAGGAATGTACACGTAAGAGCTGGAGTTTTACAGATCTGTTCCTTCTTGCATACTTACCAGTCATGCTTTCATTCGTCTGTATCAGAATTCAAATTTAGCATATCAGGTGGCTAAGGCGCTGTTGGTTTGAGGATCTGAGGATCCGGGTTCAAGCCCCCCCGTTGGTGTGTTGCCACATGCCACCCGGGCACTGCATTCAGTGGCGGTCTCAAGTCTGGTTACAAAAATGGGAGAGTTGAGTCAGGAAGGGCATCGCATGTAAAACCTGTGCCAAGTTGTATGTGGATTAGATGGTCTGCTGTGGCGACCCCTTGATGGGAGGAACCAAAAGAAAGTTTTTATTTCCGACTTTATAACCCTTGTTAAATATCGCATATAAAAACTAAGGCTTTGTGCTCAAGACCACCAAGTGTCACAACAACATCCATAGCACTGCTTCTCAAAATAAAACGTTGACATGAAAGAGGAAAGGGTGGCAGGGGGGAAGTACACATGTGACATGTTGCTTCCCATCAAATCCAAAAGAAGAATCAAAACTAGGCCACAGAGCCTCACGGGTCTCGATGCTAATCTATATTTCATTATGTGCTTCTCGTTTCTCTGTATTTGTAAACAGTATTCTCTGAAACCAGACTTACTCAATATCTCTAGTGTTTTTTTTGTCAAGTTCATGGATCCCTGCTTTGGGAGTTATTTAAATTTATGAGACCTAGATACTATGGAGGTAATATAGACCAAATGTGTTGTCATGTAAGCAAAATTTGCTTCCTGCACACATTGCAAACATAATTCTAGCTAGTAATGTTAAAGATACTTTGATTATTGCATACTGTACAATATAGGGATATTGTGAATTCTTGATTCTGGTCATAAGGTTGATTTGATTTGATTGATAATCAAATTTATAATAAAACAGCGGTTCTGACAACAGCTCCAGCTGCAGGATTTAATATTTATAATACATATTCATTTGCACACCGCCATAGTTCTATGCGAAATGATGTTTATTACATATTTATGTAAGTGTCAGCACTTTCAGTTCTCTGGGAAAAGGCTTTGTGGTTTCTCTGTAATAAAATGCTGAGTTCATGACATGAAATGCAACTATAAACGGAACAGGAAGTACAACGTCTCATTCTACAATAAAATAAGAGAATTGTTAGCATTGACAAAATGCTGTAGTATAAGATGGAAAGAAATTAAATGAAAGTTTTCACTTTTCCTTTCTCTTTTTTTCAGAACCGTTTGCTGCCTTTCCTCCAGATTTGACTGGTGAGTTGTTTCTATCGAACTGTACACTGCAGATCCAGGATCAGAGTCAAAATTGTTCTCTGATTAAAAAAAAAAAAAAGAAAGAAAAACACTGACCCTGGATCTGCTACTAAGATGTAGGTTTTTTTTGTTTGTTTTTTTAATTAAGAATGACCTCTTGTGAGTTGGATTGGATCTTGCACCATTGATGCGCATATACCAGCATCTCTAACATTCCAACACTGGTTCGCATGGGTTTGGTAAACATTTGGTTAGCTAACCTATTTTAGAATTTTTTTTTTTTTTTTTAATGCAAGTTCAGTAGATTGTATCACCCGACACAAATTAATCAGCATTTCCAGCCTGGCACAACTAATTTCCACTGTCTAGTTACAATTTGTGTACACCATCATTTTTAATAACCAGCATCCTCCATGACACAATATAACATCACAGGCTTAACGTTTTTTTTAAAAAGCATGTTAGAGACAGCGTTCACGTCTTCCAGTCCCAAGAGAATTGTTTCTTTGTCGTTTTTTTTTTTTTCAATTTTAGGTTGTCTGTGCTCAGCGTTCTTTTTAGCAAACGTTGCAGATATGACAGGGAGAAAAACAAAAAAACAAGTGCAAACTTGTTCCAGAGCCGTAGTTATTTTGAGTAACAGGACTCAATGAGGCCTGGCTGAATTTTCGGTAATTGGTTTCAGACATTGTGTCAGGTAAATTCTGCTACTCCACAACCTTCCTCTTGCTATAATGAAGACGACTCAAATAGTACCAGGCTTCTGGTTGGACTACAGGGCTAATCAGCAAGCTAAACAACTATGTAATGTGCCAGACATCCTCCTAATGCTGTTACCGCACAGTTAACAACAGGGTTGCCACGAAGCTTAAAAGAAACACCTTAAATATACTAATATTGAAATTTGTGCTCCGTTTTTTTTATTCTGGTGGTAATTTTTGATTAGTAGGTGGTGCTAAAGGTAAAGTGGTGGGGAGGTAGAATTTGCATTGAATAGGACACAAAATTTCATGGTTTAACAGTTAGGTTTTGCGCCTTAAAGAGCAAGTGCTTGCTGTCAGCTTTTTTCCCCAGTGTCATACTAACAAGAAAGTCCAGCACAGAAGTAAATGAAAACACTGGTTCGAAGGGAAAGACTCAGAATGCGATGCAGAGATATACTAATATGTACAACATGACGAGCGTTATGGCATTGACGCTATGGGAGCTGATCCGTTTGAGCATAGCGTACAGATCAGCTCCCAAAGCTAAGTAGGTGAAAGGGACGGGAAAGCTAAATTACTAATGTGCTACTGCAGCGTGCTCTTTACTGCGATTTTCCAGCGCACATTTTTCAGCGGGTAGTCGAACAACATGTCACTGAAAGAAGTTTAAACTAAAAAAAAATTATATTGAAAGTTGTTGATGGACATATGCTAATTTTAGAGATTAATATGCAAGAGGTTCAGAGTGAATTTTTTATTTTCCCTTTTAAATTCGAAAGATATTGGCTTTCTTTCACCATCATGCAAATATTCCAAATGTGCATAGAGAGAAAAAAAATGCATGTTCTCCTGCTTGGATCCCTGAGTTGAATGCAATGCAACCCCTCATTTATCCCTGCCTTTAAATAGTCAGGAAAAGGTAGTCATTATGGTAATGAATATCCCAGGTTAGTGTAAAATAAGTTTGCTTAGCCTACTACCTCATTAACCCATTGATCAAGAACTAACCTACTTTGGGCCTTTAGCCTTACTTACGGCTTGACAGAGTGCATTTTTTACTCTGGTATGCTTGCACATTGAGCCTCGGCAGTATCGTGGGGTGTAGTCACATGTTGTATATCTCTCCACCAGGGGGAGCCCTACCAGGCAGAAGTGACCCAACAGTAGATACCCTGTCAGTGCCACCTATTTCCCCCAACTGGTATTACTTCATGGCTGGCGGAGGCGCCATCTTGTTCCTGGTCATTGCCGTTATCATGGCCATTGGCTGTCGTCGCCTGACAGCCAACAGGAGCCGACCCACCATGGCCTACTATAGTCCGCACAGTGCTTACTACCCAAATGGTGCCATGCCCAGGGCAGGGGGGGGTTCTAAATTGACTGTTTGGGTCGAGAAAGGGGATGGAAACTCCTACTGGTGAGGTAACTTGGTGTGATAGACATTGACCTACATTGCTGACAAAAAGTCAGAAGAAAAGAACTCAGAAGAGCACTGAAAAGTTGGTTTAGCATAAGGGATGCCTTAAAAAAGTACTGCATTTTTTGGTACCACCTCGCTGCCAACTGCTTGGGAACTGTGCAACTAAAGAGTGGACAGGAACCAGCATCTGCTCTAAACATTTTGGTTGTCTTTGTGGGTTTTTTTTCAATGCACCTTCACTTGCTGGATGTGATGAAACAATGAGAGTCTGTTTACTGCGGAGTACCAGCCAGTGGTTTTCTGGAAGAGCACCATATTGAAAAACTTTCCAGAACAGTCTGAACTCCTGATACGACCAGGTTGAGAGTTCCTTGTGCCTGTGCCTGGTGGTAGGGCCCGAACGTCTGAAACATCAGAGACTAAGTGGACAAGGTGTCCAAGACAGTGATCTTAAGCATAGACTGAGCTGATGCCTTACTAATATTTCAGATGGGGATTGGTTCCAGCTGGTCCCAAATCAGGGCTAGATGATGGAATGGACTACAAGATCAGGACTGAAGAACAGCCTTTAAGTTTTTGCAGATCTAGAGTATAATAATGATAATTATAATATTGTTGTTTATTTAAATAGGATGTCAACCTGTGTGGTTTACAAAATGGAATGAATCTTGGGTAAATTTACAGCTGTCAAAATGTTTGCACTTTTAATAGACCCTAGGATTATTTGTGAGGTAGTTTGGGAAACCCTGTCAGAGGATACCTTGGCTAAAATTAAGCCAATTGAAAAAACAGATAAAAAATTTAGTTTTGGCCTAAAATCAAGGGTTATGCTTGCTTGTAGTATACTTAATATAACATCCATATGTGTTACACTGAAATGACATGAAAATGGCTTTATTTGATTTATATCCTGCCTTGAGGTCGACAGTCAATAGCATGACATCCAAAACCTCTCTAGCCAAGTTTCCTCAAACCGTTAACATCAGATTATTGATGGCTACATGCTGCAGTTAAACATAGCTGAACCAATTCAATTTTAGATACTGGCTATTAAATTTCCCATAATGCTCTTTTGCCACAGTCAAAAAAGGATCATTAAACATTATTTCCTCCAATTTTGGACATTAAAAACGGTAGAACTTGATTTGCGATTTAAATACCAGGAAAAGACAATTTTAAGAACACTGGTAAAAAAAAAAGCAAAAAGAAGGGGTTTCCCAGGCCACCACATGACTTACGATTTCTCTGTTTACTATTTAGCCAAAAACAGAAAGTCAATGGACCATTTTTTAATGAGTGTGTTGATGATTGAGGAGGCTCTGCAACGGGGTATAGTACATTTGAGCATGCATGTGTACCATTTTGTATATTTCTACAGGCTCAGGTTCAGTGATTTGCTTGAATGTAATGAGGGGCAGTTCAGTAAGAACCTTCCAGTACAACAAGTAAATCACATTTAATATATATTTAAGTCACTGTAAAGCTAATAACAAAGAAATTCAATCTTACCAAGGAGTTAATATTCAGAGAGTAAAACAGAGAGAAAGACAGAGAGAGAGATCTATTTAATTGGCAGATTTCTCCATCTCAAGACAAGGCTAGTAGAGTTCTGCATTTTTTATGCCTGTTCCTCAAATTTCACAGCAGAAATCCCCACAAATATTGTGTAGGCCTACTCCGGTTCCAAGCCAGAAGTGAGGAGGCGTGCATTATTCCAACCAAACGGCTGTCAGTACTTTATTCCCTGCAACAAGCCACATAAACAACACCAGCTGCCTCCCTTCATAGCCTTGTCTTAATGATGACCGAGAGAGAGAGAGAGAGAGAGAGAGTGTAGTGGTGAAGGAGCGAGATCCATGCACTCCCAACAGCTGGTAGACATTTTGTTATGCCGCAGGAGTCTTCCAGAACAATGAAAAGCGTGCAGCACCTCCATGTGGTTTGCTAGGTTTTTTAACACTGGTGTTGAAAATGAGATGAAAAGATTGATCGAGACTTTCATTAATACTTGTTCTACTTGGTCCCCGGTTCCCAGTGTATTTCCTTGTGTCCTTATTAGATAGTGGTTAATGAGTGTTTCTTAGCTTCGAGTGTGTTTTCTAGTTTCCTTCTTCCCTAGGTTTAAATGGGTTTCTTTGTTTCCTCATGTTCTAGTTTTGTGTGTTATCTAGTTTCCATAAGAGTTTTTCCTAGTTTCCTTATTCTTAAAGTTTATTTGTTTCCTAATTTCCTTCTTCACTAGATTTGAGTGTGTTTCCTTGTTTCCTTGTTTCCTAGGTTTGAATGTGTTTCCTAATTTCCTTCTTCACTTGTTTTGAGTGTGTTTCCTAATTTCCTTGTTCCCCGGGTTTGTTTCCTAATTTCCTTCTTCACTTGTTTTGAGTGTGTTTCCAGGTTTCCTTGTTCCCTAGGTCTGTCTGTTTCTTACTTTCCTTTTTCCGTAGTTTCTTTGTTTACTAGGTTTGTTTGTCTTTCCTAGTTTGCTTGTTCCTGAGGGTCTCTGAATTAGATGGATTTGATCAAATTTAGCATTCTGACTCAACAACAATTGATTGCCCTTCATCAAATTGTCCCAAGCTGGTTCTCAAAGTGTGGAATTCAGGATGACTAGCGGTGTTTGACTTTTCATTGTAACTGGAAGTAGAAAGCGATGATCCAGTCTTACTAACTATTGTGGTAGGGTAATGAAGGGCGCAAATATGTAGCTAATCCTGAGTCAGAATCTCGGTTAGCATTGTTAGGAGGCAGGGTGAGGGCAAAAATGCAAAACTATTTTTTTTGCCATTTTCATTAGAAGAGAAGTGGAAGGAAAGAGAAGTATTGGTCTTGGCTTGCAGTGTGCTTTTAAATTAATTTCATCTCACCATACATTCGTTCAAGTGCTTAATATTTTTAATTAGTTAATGGACCCGATAGCATTTATTACAGCTGCTGTGCAGGAAATTTTCCCTGAAGAACATTGTAATGAGTGAACACTTTCTCCAGAGACTTAGCATCCATAGAGACATTTTTTTCACCCCCAAACTCCCCAACCC
>JAOVVA010000028.1:981789-992253 GCA_028565275.1 Leiocassis micropogon | reverse complement strand
CTCTCTCTCTCTCTCTCTCTCTCTCTTCAACCAGCACCACCTACTGACTATTAAGTATAATCGTGTGACTCGCCTTTACTTTGAGGTCTCATTTACCTGTCGCATTATTAGCCATTTCTCAAAGGAAAGGCAAGTCACACAGTTATACTTAGTCAGTAGGTGGCGAAATTCCCTTTACAAATACTATACACCCCTGTAGTAATGTAATGCAATGTCATGCAGAAATGTAGTTAAGTAGAAGTACAAATATTTGCTGTCATATGTAGTCAAGTAAAAGTAAAAACATATGAACCTGCTCAAGTGAAGTACATGAACATAAAATATGTACTTAAGTACAAGAACGGAGTAAATGCACTCAGTTATTCTGAGTAGTGAAGCTGATAACAGCATCAGGTGTCGGTCCAGACCTGGAGTCATGCACGCAGAAAAACAAACAAGTACCAACAGAGGTAGTATGTGAACTACACATCATAAACATATAACATATCATTCTTTTTTCTACAACACAATTAATGCATTATGGTTAATAGACAGCGAGTTGGGTTAATTTTTAATGACGACGCGTTCTGATTCTGCTCAGTGAGCTCAGCTTGGCAAGCCTCACGCTGTGTTTAACCGATACAACATCTTGAACGTAAAATAATTGGCATGAAGATTTCACTGTTGGAATAAACCAACATGAACCAAGCTTAATAAAATGCCCTGATGCCTCAATATTCATTTTGGAATTGATTAGTACAGAATGCTCTGCTAGGGTTTCATGCCATGTTTCCTAAGCAACACAGTGAACAATAAATGCGCTTCTTATACTTATAGCATTGGACTGTTGTTTTTATTTATTTCCATATTAAAAAAAATAAATTTGGCGTAGCATCAGGAGGATTGGCCAGGGCTCTGTCATCACCTCCAGGCTCGGTTACCAGTTTACTCTGGACTTGACCCAGTAACACTGATTTCTAATGAAGAGAGAAGACAAGGAACTTAATCCTTGCTGTAACCACCTCCATAAGGAAACACTTAAGGCATACCAAATAACCCTCAGGAGCTAAACCGGCGTTTCACTGAACAAACCGCAGGAATTTCCCTCGCACACTTTTGGAGAGTTTTTACCCCCTCGTGTGTCTTTGTGTTCTCTGCATTTCCTCGGCCCCTTGTTCAATGATTGCCCCATCAGCTTTCAGACATGAGCTTTGATAGCGAGCTTTGCCTAGAGACAGAGAGAGAGAGAGAGAGAGAGAGAGAAAGTGCTCTGATCTACGGCAGGGTCAGCCCCAGTGGAGAATTAGATTTCAATCTGACAGCAAGGGAAAGAAACATTTCCAAAACAAAAGTTTTGAATAATTTGGAGGGAAAAAAAGCAAAGCAGAGCCCGACGGCCTGGCTCCTCTAGGCAATTTCCTAGGTTTCCATGGTTCACGTGTCGATCAAAGCAATGTGCCGAGCTCTTAATGTCTGAGGCGGCACTCAACAAATACCACGTCAACAACAGGAGGTGAAAACAACCATGACTGCGCTGGACACCGTAGAGGACTCAGTGGCTCATTACAGCTACAATAAGCATTTTGTTTTTATTTTATTTGTTCTATTTATTTCTTTATTTGTCTATACAGTCAGGAATGCTTGTTTGTATTAACATATCAGTCATTTTTTAAAGACTCCCCTGTGTCCCTGTGTACAGTAAGCTGAACAAACAGTTTGTGCATCAAAAACAAATGCAGAAAGACATTAAACCAGAATAAACAGCACAGTGGTACCTCGGCATACGAACGCCCATCTCACTAATTTATGCCTTAAGAACTGAAATTGTGCCTCGGTCTGTGAAGCATTTTCGGCAATCGAGCGACTGAAAAGAGCCGAACCGAACGCCAGCTAAGTTGCCCGTCCGTCCGGGAGCATTTTTTGCAAGATTTAGTGAAGATGTAGCACCACGAGTCCAAAGAATGTTATCAAGGACGGTAGCAAGAAGAGAAGGGAGCCACTTTCAGTTTGGTTTTTAAAGCAGCCGGTGCCAAGAGGAATCATAAATTAAAAGGTTATGTGAGGTTTATTGTCTATTTATTTCATATTTTACTTCTTTTACATGTCTGTTCGAAATGTTTTCATTGTTTTTATATGCAAAAATATGAATATAATGTTGGAAATTGGTAATATTGGTAATATTTATGGGGCAGAGCTATGTCTTCATGAACAGGAATAATAGTGAGTTTAGGAAGCAAAATAACATGCAAATCTTTTTTGGTGCCATCAGGCCCAATGCACCTTTAAAGCACAAGCCAGGGGGTAAAGTCGAGCCTAAAGCGTACCCTAAGAGGAGTTTAACAAGATTTTAGCTCAACACTTGGTCAGATTTGTTTTATCCCGTTGTCTGTGTTGTCTGAAGTTCCTGGGTGGATGTTTTCAGACTTTTTTCCGTTAGAGCATCGAGATTAGATTTGCGCTCTCACAGCTATTATCAGCACCCGCCATTGACTTATTACATTATAAACTCTACACGCGTCGCTCGCATCATCTCATCACGGAAAACGATACCTCGTTACACGATAGACAGAATCGTTTCTTTATGTCTAGAGTGTCTGGTGAACCAGACGTCTATGGGTAGGACCTGAAACCGAAGCAGACGCTCACCCTCGCTGACACACAACACCGCAAAGCTGTGAATACACACCACACGAGCGCCGCGGAACTCTTTCCCAAAGCTGCCATAATACCCTTACAGTACACAAGCGCTCTTAATAATTCATCCTCGGAGCACTTAGATACACACTTACTGAAGGTATGCAGGTTGTACGGTTGTGTTTGGACGCTCTCCCAGTCAAGCGGTTTGCCTCGCACTTCTTCCACACGTTCAGAAAAGACAATGGGAACTCTCCGTACGTAACACTGGGGATTTTACTGCCTGCATTTTCAGGATTAAAAAGTAAAAACTAAACAAAAGCAAATGAAGGAGAATATGAATAACCTTAATGAGGTCTGATTGTTAGATCTCAGGGTTGATATCGAGGGAATAAAGCTTGGAGCAAAGCATGACGTGTTCTGTTTATAACAAAGAAGCGCTCTGTGGGATTTAACCAAACATGAACACGTTGTTCAGACAGAAACTAAAACACACACACTGATGAGAAGAGGACGAGCTGAAACTTTCACAAGGCATCAGGAGCGGGAGATGTGTGTGTGCGACAACCTGAGGAAATAAAGGAGAGGTTTATACTTCTACACCAGAGCACTCAAACACGGGACAGAACATTATAGAAAGAAAGAAAGAAATAATGAAAGAAATATGAGGAACAAAGGTAAGAAGAAAAAAATTAAAAGAAAGAAAGGAACAAAGAGAAATGGAAAAAATTATGAAAGAAAGAAAACAATAAAAAAAGATAAGAAAGTAAAAAATACAAATAAAAATAAGTGAAAAAGAAAGAAAGAAAAAGAAAAAAATATAAAGACCAAAATAAAAAAGAAAGAAAGACAAGGAACAAAGATAAGAATGAATGAAAGAAAGAGAAAAACGGAGAAAGTAAGGAACAAAGAGAAATGGAAAAAATACAAAAGATAAAAAACAGAATACAAAGAGAAAAAGAAAGAAAACCCTGGGAGAAGAGAAAAAATACAATTAAGAAAAAAGTGAGAGAAAGAAAATGAAAGAGATGAAACAATCGGAATAAAAAAGAAAGAAATTATGAAAAGAATATATAAAACAGAATAAAAAGAAAAAAGATGAAGAGAAAAAACAGAAAAGAAATAAATAAAAAATAAGAACAATAAAAGAAAAAAAAGAAAGAAAACACAGGGAGGAAAGAAATATAAGAAAAACATAAAAAAAACAAAGGTAAGTAAAAAAGAAAGAAAGAAAGAATAAAAATGAAAAAGATTAATAAAAAATAATGAAGAAAACCAAAAGACAACTCAGAGAAAAAAGAAAGAAAGAAGCAGACTAAGGAAAACAAGAAAACCCCAGAACAGACAGACAGAAAGAGGGAGATGTGCTTTAGGGTTTAGGCCACACCCACTTTGATGTGACAGGGTTACAGTATGTACAGTACAGCACATACAGAGAGATGTATTATCTGTGTTCATGAATAGTGAGCTAATGATTAGTGAAAGATTTGCACGCGCACGTGTGTGTGTGTGTGCGCGCGTGCATATTCTGTTACTGAATAATGATGTGTGGACTGAAGAAAGTCAGACGTTAATTAGTGAAAGGGAAAGTAAATGCAGTTTATTCCAGCAGACAGCTGTTTGGCCTTCGAGCTCAGGATCATGTTCCCCCTCCAGGGAGCTCAGTGTGGCGTCAGTACAACATCCCTCACGCCTCAGCGCTGAAGAGTTCTCCGCTCTGATTGGTCGGAAGCACCAAGTTCTTCATCCTGATTGGTCAGAAGCGCAGAGTTCTCCAATCTGATTGGTCAAACAGTCCTATATTCTTTAACAGCCGTTCTGAACAGTTTAGATAATGCTCTCAGTGCACACACAACAATGTGGTATTGTTGCTATGGTAACATTGCTATATTACAACAAACACTCCACATAAACACAAAATAAATGAGTGTATTTGTAGTAAAGAATGTAAGAAAGAAAGAGTACCCGCACTTGAGGTTCCCCTCACGCTGCTCTCAAACTCTTCTGTTCTCTTACACATGTGAATAAATCCTCTCCAGTGTAAACAGCCTGTTAAAAACAAACACAGCTCATAAACCAATTTCCACACGCACACACACACACACACACACACACACACACACACAGAGTAGTCATGTGCAACAATAAACAAACAAGTCCTGCGATTACTCTCAATATTCACTGTTTATTTAGGTCAAGCAGATAATTGTGTCAGTGTGGGTGAAGCTGACTTCCTTGTTTTCCTCGTGATCTGTGGAGTGTTTGGTGTGTGTGAAGTGTGTGTGTTAGGTGTGTGTGTGTGTGTGTGGAGCGTGAGGTGTGTGTGTAGAGTGGAGGTGTATGTAGAGTGTTTGGTGTGTGTGTGGAGTGTTTGGTGTGTGTGTGGAGTGTGAGGCATGTGTGCAGTGTGTGTGGAGTGTTTTAGGGGTGTGTGTATGCGCGGAGTGTTTGATGTGTGTAGTGTGTGTGTGTGTGTGTGTGTAAACACACTCCTGATGTGACTCTTGATATTGACTTCCTCCAGCAGGTGGCGCTCCTCGCTCCACAGAGCAGGATGGAAGCGCAGAGGTCTCGCATAGTCCCACCGTCGCCATGGAAACAGAGGTGGCAGGCAGTAGCGTCGCCCAGGTGTTAAACTGCCATCATGTTAGTTCTGCGTGTAGGTGCAGGGGCCACCGGGGGAGGGGGGGGCCTTATGCGTCGAGGGGGGTCAATGCAGTCACCTTTGTATGAGTTTAAAGCTAATGTTTATTTGACTGGCAGGAAAAACACATGGTGGAGCAAGAGTTCAAAAGATGTGAGAAGTGAAAGGAAAGACAGAACACGAGGCGGGGTACATCCTGAAAGGGGTGCCAATCTATTGCAGGGCACACACACACATACACACTCACATGTGCATTAAAACACTATGGGCAATTTGGGAATGCCATTTAGCCTAATCTGCAGGCCTTTGGACTGTGGGAGGAAACCGGATTCCCCAGAGGAAACCCACCATGCACGAGGAGAACAGGCAAACTCTATGCACACAGACCAAGAGGCGGGAATCGAACCTGGAACCTGGGGGTGCAAGGTGACAATGCTAACCACCATGCCACCGTGCATAGAAAAAAAACCACACTGTTATAAAGAAAAGAAAAAAGAATTAAAAAAAACATGTATGCATAGACCATAAAAAGAGAAATATCTACTCTGAACCATACTGTAATGAAAGAAAAAACCTGCTAGCTATAATAATAATAATAATAATAATAATAATAATAATAATGCACCGTGATGGACTGCCTGCACTTGTTCCGTGACACTTAAACACGTTATTCCTCAGCAGAGACTTTGGGGACAGGAGTAACATCCATGCTGAAAGGGGTGGAGCTTAGAGGTTTTGTGGCTTTAACAATAAAAACAAAACATTACCTTGTTACACAACTGACCGCTGCGTGATGAGTGCAAGAAGCTGCAGAGGCAGCCATTTGTCTTCTCATGATTTATTTGATATTAGTCGCAGTGAATGGTGAATTCTTGATTCTGATTGGTCAGAAGTTGATTAGTTTATATAACACACTGTAACTGCACTGACTGTAGTGCAAATCACAAATTTATATCACTGTGCTCGGTCTGACACCTTATTGTTTCTATGGTAACAACTTCACAGAGGCTTGTACAGGGGGCGCATAAGAAAGACACTATAGAAACACTATAGAAAAAAAATCACACTGTTATAAGGGAAGAAAAAAAGAATAAAAAAAAAACATGCACAGACCATAAAAAGAGAAATACCTACTCTGTAAAGAAAGAAAGAAAAAGAATGAAAAGCATTAAGAAACCAAGAACTGTACTATGAAAGATGAAAATAAATAAAGAAAGATGGAAATAAATAATACAGTAGAAAAAGAAAAGAATGAATAGAATGAAAGCAAAATCACATGTAAAGGAAAAAAGATACAATGAAACATGCTAAGAAAAGAAAAAAATGCATAGGATTACTCTGTATTAAAAGAAAAAATTATATTTTACATGAAAAAAACCTTAAGAAAGCAATAACTATACTATGAATAAAGAAAGAAAGAATATAAATAAAGAAAGGAGAAATGAACAAAAGAAAGATTTAAACTAAGAACTTAAACTAAACTAAAAAATACAAAATAATCATAGAACCTAAAAAGAAATAAAAGAAAATTAATGAGAGAGAAAAAAATACACATGAAGGAAAAAAGAAACAAAGAAACCAGTAACCAGATTTCCACCATGAGAAATTCATCTGGAGAGAAAAACAACATGGAGGCTGGTGGGGAAACAACTCTTTACAGCGGCTGTCACACAACTGTCAACAGGTGGCGCAGTGGTGAGCACTGTGGCCTCGCACCTCCAGGGTTGGAGTTTGTTTCCTGCATGGAGTCTGCATCTTCTCTCCGTGCTTGGTGGGTTTCCTCTGGGTACTCCGGTTTCCTCCCACAGTCCAAAGACATGCAGATTAGGCTAATAGGCATTTCCAAATTCCCTGTACAGTGTGAGTGAGTGTATGCCCTGTAATGGACTGGCACCCTGTTCATGGTGTACCCTGTGTATCCCCTGGGATAAGCTCTAGTCCTCCTCCTACCCTGTACAGGAGAATGAGTGAGAGAGTGGCTAATTTCAGTAATATAAAAGCAATAAAGCACCTTCTTGAAATTATCATCGGTAACGCTTCGCATCATGCTGCATCACATCACCCTGGTGTTGATTGGTTTCCTACCAAAGCATTACCGCTAAGTGTTGTATTTCTTACACAGCATTTAAAGGAGAACTGCTTACTTTATTGATTATAACTGATGGTGCTTAAGTGCACCTGGAATGTCACGCCATTTCATCTTTACTCATGAGGTTTCATCATCTTTGTCCTTTGCTTTTATCTTTAAAAGAATGAGTGATGGAAGCAGATGTTCACTCGAGCTTGAAAGCACGAAGACACAATGATAGCTTTTTGTCTGCTTCCATCTGGTGGTCGAGATGAACTGTGTGTTTATTCAAAAGTTTGCTATTTAAATTCTGATTGGAAGAGACATCTGTCACTCAAGATGTACAAGAAGTACTGCAGCCTTATGGCATTTAAATGAGTGACAAATGTCTTGTCCAATCAGCAGTAGGAATTTTAATTATCAAACCATACCTACTTTTGTAGTTTTTTTTTTAAATGTTAATGCTGATTGGATGAGACACCCGTCACTCAAAATATACAGGAAGTACTGCAGCCTGGACATTTAAATGCAGTATTTCTTGTATGTCTTGAGTGACAAATGTCCCCAGATTTTTGCTTTCGGTTTTGTTATTTTGTTTTCGAATTTGTTATTTTGTTTTTGATTTGGTTATTTTGTTTTGCACTTCTCCGCTACTGGATTTTGAATTGTCAAACTAATTAACTATTTAAATTTGACTACAATAATAAAAAATAAAAAAAGACGAAAGTAAAATTAGCATTTCCTTAGGCAACAGAGACATCTTAAAAAATGTTATTTGAAATTTACAAGTACTGAATGTCAAAAATGAATCTATACCCATTTAGAATTTTTACTGGAGTAAGTAATTTAGTTATTATGGTCTACTATAGTGTATACCATACAGTATTACCATGATACTTCAGATATACGTCAGTTGTTGCTGTAGCAGTACAATATTGTGTAACTTTGATAGCCACTGTAGTACTAAAAAGTACCACGATGTTCACCAAAGTATTGTGTATTAAACTTAGAAGAGTACCAAAATACGTAACATGGCACTACCAAGGTTGCTGTATAACTATTACCATTATGGTAAGTAAACATTTTTGACAGTATGGTGGTACGTGGTTCATAGCACCATACTGTAGTACATGGTAAAACCATACCAAAGTACCAAAGTATGTACCATGGTATAGAACAAGTACTACATAAGCAAAAAAATATGTACCATGATAGTGTCAAAAAGACAATTATACTATATACCATGGTACATATAACACTGTAAAATGGATTATGAGTAAAAAGAAAAACAGTGTTTTGATTCCTTTAGTGATTATTTATTTGAATACAAAATGTGATACTAATTAAGAACAGTACAAATCTTCTGAAATAGTGCTGCACTGAAGGACAATTCTCTAAACTCTACGTTGCCTGCTTCCCTTTTTTTGGCAGCCATATCAATTTAACAGCCAAGCCTCAGTCTGCTTATTTTTATGACCATTCGACTTTTTCTTTACAGCAAATAATGGAATTTATATCTGCTATATCAAAAAAGACAGATCAGCAAATCATAGTTGTTTGCGGTTACCTAATTGTTAAGTGCACTAAAAGTAGTGCAACACTCACTAAAGCTTAGTTACAGAGGGACAGAATACCACTCTAATAATTTATAGGACCACATTTTGTTTTGATTATGGCTGTGGAATCATTTTGATAAGCTTATGCAATGTCACAATATTTATTTCCATTCAGAATCGCTCTCTCCAAGATCGCGTATTGATGGTAGCAGAGTTGGAGCGCTGTGTAAAGTCTCCTCCAGCTCATCTCAAAGACTTACAATGGAGATCAGGTCTGGACTCATGTGTGAAAATTAGGTCTCATCATTCCACTCTTT
The DNA here is from genome assembly GCA_028565275.1 of Leiocassis micropogon. Taxonomy (NCBI): domain Eukaryota; kingdom Metazoa; phylum Chordata; class Actinopteri; order Siluriformes; family Bagridae; genus Leiocassis; species Leiocassis micropogon. Next base: position 983,055 of record JAOVVA010000028.1, on the reverse strand, counting down.
CACAATTTGAATGTGATGATCCTGGCATCGACATTGTGGAATACGCCCGTGACATCAGGGAAGAAAAAAAAAACAATCTATTGATGGAAAAACCTGGTCGTTCAGTACATTCAGGTCATCTGCCGAACTCATTTTTTGTCCCTAAAATGTTGCTGAATATAGACCTGCCCAGCAGAAGCAACACCAGATTGTAACGCAGGGCTGTACCGTAGGCATGACTTCATCCACCTCTCTTTTTACCCTAATAAATCTGACCTAAATCTGACCAATGCTCCACAGTCCATTCTTTATGCTCCCTAGCAAATTGAAGCCCCTCCCAACTTCGTGCTTGTGGAAATGCTCTCACTTTCACTATTAAATAGAGCTGTGAGTTTTCCTTTTTTTTTCTTCAACAATTCAATTTCACAAAAATTTAAGTGATCTCACTGACCACATTATTTCCTCACAGATGATGGGTCTACTTAGTTGTTTTCTTAGCTTAACGCAGTTCAATAATTCTACACTTCTGAAACAAAGTAACATCTTTGCCACACCCACAGTACATTACTTCTGATATGGTTGTTTAAGAAATGAGAAGCTTCTCAGTCTATCAGTTTATCAGTCTATCTATTTGCTTAGCTACATCCAGGTGGTGGCGAGCAGTGAACATGCCCTACAACAACCAGATGCAAGACAAACAAACAAACTTATTTGTAGAGTCTTTGCACTTCCAATTTCTACATTTTATTTATATGTATATCTTCATAATTACAAAACATTCTAATGTTTGTTGCCACTGCCCAGTAGAAACCTTTCCAACTTCAAGTAAGTGTAGTGCTCTGTACTGTACGCCTTAAATTGACCCCCTACTGAAGAGTTTGCATTTCCCAGCTTTTTCAGAAAAATCAAGGGGAAAACATGGATTAATAAAGAACATTAGGGTGAAATAACATACTGACATACTATAATCATAATTCATCATATTGTTTGCAATTCTTCTAAAAGATGGTTACAGCACTAGGCTAAAGTTTATAACACATAAGTCTAAAAACTTTTATAATAAATTAATTGGGTTTTATTTCAACACAGTTGGAAAAGTTTGAGAAACCCTTTAACACGTTAAAAAGGAACAGCTGTTCGTGCGCGGTGCCGTCTCTTTGACGCTATTCACCTATCCGTCCACAAGATGGCGGCATTATCAACATTTTCAACCGGATCTCAGCTCAGGAAAGATTCAAGTGTGTATAATAATAATAATAATAATAATAATAATAATAATAATAATAA
>JAOVVA010000028.1:953015-981689 GCA_028565275.1 Leiocassis micropogon | reverse complement strand
ATAATAATAATAATAATAATAATAATAATAATAATAATAATAAATGTTGGCAAAAAATTCACAGTAGTTTAGATTTAGGTTTAAGAGGAAATCCACACGGGAAACAATAAACACATTCATACATACAAGTAAACATATACAGCATGATACACACACACACACACATACATACATAGATACATACATACATACAAACTGTACATTTTGTATATACAAAATACTGAGTATACAAAAATATTGCATAAATCAGAAATTACGTAAAACCATCAATATCAGGTTTTCAATTATTTTTATCCTTGAACAGCGTGAACATAATTAATAGAAGAAACCCTCTAGAATCTGGAGCACAAGGTTTCGATTTTTTTTTTCTGAAATCAGCACAGCATCAAAAAATATAATAATAATACTGAAAGTCCTGATGTATCTTTTAATTTGCTAAGCGCAAGGTCTCTTAACTGTCTCTTAGGGATGATGATGATGATGATGATGATGGACTTCAGCTGGTAGTGTCTCTGGGTTTGGCAGCACTCATTGGAGTGACCATAAACACACAGCGCAATGGGAAAGTCCAAGCAGCTCAGTCTGAAAAGCAGATCAAAATCGCAGAACAAGGAAAGTAGACTTGCACAAGTTAAGAATGTTGCTGTGGAATGCATGAAGCCTCAAGTCTATTGAACATTTGTGGACTGTGCTTAAAGGTGACGACTTATATCACCCGTTCCATTACCAGTCCTGACAAGAAGAGTGGTTAAACATCCAGCCAGAATGCTGGCTGAAGTGTGTTGATGGTGACCAAAATGGTCAGGGAAAAGATGAACCTTGTCAAGGGGCGTTTAATCAATTCTTATGTATGCGTCTAATATATTTCTGACCCTGTGTTGATTTTGTGAAACTCAAAATAAATGTAACATGTGCTCCAGATTCTTGTTTGTTTTTGCTTCTAATCAAGAAGTATTTGTATAAACCATTCCGAGTAGGAAAAAGGGCCATTTGAAAAAAACCACCAGCAGCCTGATATTGCTATGACGTTCATGTTGACGGTGTGTGTAGTGCTGCTCTTGTCTTATTTCTCTAACCGTTGCGCTTTACATCCGTCGGTCGGCGCTCGCGTGACGTTTTTATCCCCCGGCTCACCGCTCTGCACGATCAGCGTGTTGTTTAGAATGTGTATTAGCATTTAAATCTTTATTAATGCGTTTGTTGATCTCGACTGTGTAGTCATATATTACACGTTTTCCCACATCATCTGATTTAATATTAAAACTCAGTGATATTCGGAAAATTCTTTTTTTTTTTTTTTCACAGACAAGCATTTTCTAACCAAAGATGAAATCTGTCGTTTTTTTTTTTTTTTAAAGTTGTAATTTCATCGACTACAAACTGTAGGTGCTTGCATGACTTTTTTCGCTTTGCTTTGCACACAGCTAACGAAACAGTGAAAATGAAAACTTGTAATAATAAAAATAACAATAAGCAAAAATGCACCTATAATAAAATTCATAATCAACGATTTTTCACAATGCAACGATTTTTATGAGGTAATTGCGCATTAGACTATTTTACAGGATCAATACTTAATTCTTAATAAAAAAAAAAAAATGAAGAGAGCCCCTTGGTTATTTATTTATTTATTTGTTTGTTTTTATCATTCAAACTATTCCAGTACTAAATTGCCACACGAGTTATTTTAAGCTAATCAAATGTAGAAAAATATTAAAAAATAAGATGAACTCCTTTATGCTTGCTCCCACAATGCATACGCTCTCTTTTCATTTCATTATCAGCATTTTGCTTGATTTTTTGCTGACAATTGAATAATTCTATTAATCCCAAATTTTCAGATGGTAATATTTTTTATTTTTAGACATAAGAATGCAGCCTCTATGTTAATATTAGTATATGAATAATTTATAGCTATTACTACATCACTGGTTTTCTGAGTTGCAATAAACACATTTTCAGGGAAGCACCCGAAACCCGAAAGAATATTTCGGCTCACTATGAGAAGTGATTTCAGCAATAATGTTTTTAGGGAGGAAAAAACAAAAAATACAAAACAAAACCAAAAAAAAAAAAAAAGAAACACACATCATTGTATTTGAGCAAGCAGATTGTACAAACACAACCTGCAGAACAGTGTACACAGGCTAATCCTACTATCCTAATGCACACAAACCTGCGCGTGATGCACGTAAGCCTGCATGCTCCACGCACTAATGGAGCTCTAAAGCGACCTGGAGCATGATGTAATTAAAAAGAAAGATGCATTTTCGATTTTTTTTCCTTGCAAAAAGCACGCAGAGGCATTTTTGTGCGCGGAGATGATGATGATGGTGATGTCCTTCATTTATCATCCATCCCCTTGTACCCTTCTCACGTGCACAGCGGAGTGGGGGGGGGGGTGTTAGAGGGAAGACGAATTAGCCAGGAATGGTCAATAAAGCCATTTTTCTCGTTTTTTTTTGTGTGTTGGGGTAAGCGGCGTCTCCGGTGTCTTCACGAGCCTTTTTGTTGTTATTGAGCACACGGCGCGTGATAAAGCGACCTGCCAGCGCCGTTATATTCGCCTTTTTTCACGCGAACGGCGCTGAGCTGATCGGCCCGAATGCGCGCTAATTAAAACCTATAAATTATCTCGCGCGCGCGCGTGTGTGCGTGCGCGGGTGCGCGAGAGGCCTCCGCCTCTCAAAGATGTCGCGTGCGCGCGAGATAAGCACTCAGGCCCCTGTACACTAATTTACCCCCGCCGTGTGCGTGTGTGTGTGTGTGTGTGCGTGTGTGTGAGTGTGTGTGCATCCTCTATAGCTTTTAAACAGCGCGCTGATGAAGTACTAATGAGGAAAGAATGAAGTGATAGAGCCTCTCCACAATAAAGATAGAAGAATAAACCCCGCGCGCGCTCGCCGTTATTCCTGTACAATGAGGCCCTAATGACGCTCCTGCACGCGGCCCTGTGCACTCTGCGGCACTCATCAGCCTCTAATGGGGGAATATTCTAATAATAGGCTGTTTAATATAAATGCTCAAAACCAAAATACATTTCTATACATTTCATATATATGTACATGTATATAGGCTATACATAATCAAACAATGAACAAGCTCTTAAACTATTATTATTTTTAATCTTTAGTAATGTAGAGATAAAAAAAGCAAATTAGTGTACTGAAAATAATAGGGTTCAGTTTAGTATTAATAATAATAATAATAATAATAATAATAATAATAACAAAATAAAATAAATAAAACAGCACCACCTACATTGTTGTTATTATTATTATTATTATTATTATTATTATTATTATTATTATTATTATTATTACTACTACTTTGGATGTAAAAGTATTGTTGGATTTAATTATTCGTTTATTTATTTATTGCTTACTACTATTACTACTACTGCTGCAGCAGCTGCTGCTGCTGCTAATAATAATAATAATAATAATAATAATAATAATTATTATTATTATTATTATTATTATTATTATTATTATTATTATTATTTCGAGGTAAAAGTAGTGCTGGATTTATTATTTTTTATTCATTTTAACTATTTAATAATAATAATAATAATAATAATAATAATAATAATAATAATAATAATAATAATAAATAAAACAACAACACCAACTACATTATTAGTAGTAGGACCTAGTATTATTACTTTGTATGTAACAGTATTGTTGAATTGATTTATTTATTTACATTTTTGCCATTAGACAGGCGCTTTAAGAAAATTCATTACACATCTGAGCAGTTGAGGGTTTAGGGCCTTGCTCAAGGTCCCAAAAGGGGACAACTTGGAGGTGCTGGGCTCTGAACCTCGGACCTTTTGATCACTAGTCCAACATGTTAGGCATTTATTATTTACCTCTTATTCATTTATTGCTTACTACTATTAGTACTACTGCTGCTGCTGCTGCTGCAAATAATAATAATAATAATAATAATAATAATAATAATAATAATAATAATAATAATAATAAATAATCATCAGTAAAAATTAAACATAATGATAAGAACACCCCCGTCCCCCGTAGCACCAGGAGAGAGCGTGTGTGTGTGCTGAAGTGTTCGCGCGCGCCGGTTGTGTGCATGTGTGTGTGTGTGTGTATAGGCTACCCGACATTAAAGACGCCTCCAGTCTTTTGTTGTTTAAAAACGTTGTAAAGCCCGATTGGACGCCCTCCCTTTTTTTTCCTGTGACAGCGAGGACGCGCTCGTGCTATTGGCTCATTGCACGTGTGACTAGCTCACGTGCTTCCGGTTAAGAAGGGGGTGGGGGGAGGAGAGGGGGGAAAAAAGAGAAAAGATTTTTAGAAAGAGTTTAGGAAGCGCGAGCTGTCATACGTGGGGGCGCGAGGCACGGGCCGCGGAGCATCACCGACCGCCATGTGTATGTGAGTGTGAGTGTGAGTGTGTGTGTGTGTGTTTTATGATCCTTAAGAAAAAAAAAGAGAAAGTCAAACATATGTGTTATACATGTATGTGAAGTAAGGAATCGGTAAAGGCGAAGGTGCACGAGGCATTCCGATGGTGCTGCGTCTGCGAGGTGCGTCTAGAGATTAAAGATCATCTGTTTTTTGTTTTTTTTTACTCCAGGATAAATATTTTTTGTGGCAACAAGTGGGATTGTCGTTGTTGCTGTTGAAAGAAAAATAATAACAATAAGAAATAAATGGAGGAGCGGAAGGAAGCGCCCGAGCGCGAGAGCGCGTCCCCTCCGGTTCTAGCGCGCGAGGCGGCGCCGCAGGTCCACCGCACCACGAACTTCTTCATCGACAACATCCTGCGGCCCGACTTCGGCTGCAAGCGCGAGCTGCTCTCGAGCAGGGACAACGTGGTCGCGAGGCCGTCATCGCGCGCGGATTCCACAGCCGAGCACCGCACTTCATCTTCGTCTTCATCGTCATCTTCATCTCCGTCTTCCTCCTCTTCCTCTTCATCGCCATCGTCGTCGTCGTCGTTGTCCAAGGTGCCACACGAGGGAAGCGCCAAGTGCCCGGACAGCGCGAGCCCCTCGGCGGTAAACGGCGCGAGCGGCGGCGGAGGTGGAGACGGAGCAGCGGGAGCAACGACGACGACGAGCACGAGCGCGAGCACGCCGGTGTCCAAGGACTCACAACCGCTGCTGTGGCCCGCCTGGGTCTACTGCACGCGCTACTCGGACAGACCCTCATCCGGTGAGGCTTCTTCATCCTAGCGTTGGATATCTGAGGCACGCGGTGCTCCGGTACTATCACTCCGGGAGCACGCGCGTCAGTGCTATAGTATATTTTATTTTTGTTTGTCCACTGTTCACAATTCTGGAAATAATAATAATAATAATAATAATAATAATAATAATAATAATAATTGCTTTGCCACCAAACAATGATCCTATAAAATATCTTACTAATTAGAGCTATTTAAAAGGCAAACGTTTATTTATAAAATGATGCACCACCACCTGCTTTCATCAGCGTCTTATTAGCATTTAAGGACTACAAACATTTAAGACACATGCATCATATAAATATTTAAATAAATCAATGAATAAATATATTTCTAATTCTACAATCTAGATATTTAGCTGAAGATCAAGTACATCAAGTCGGCTTTTATTGTCAATTCAAACATATTAGCATTTATGGACTGCAAAAATCCAAGACACATGCATAATATAAAAAGAAATAAAGAAAATATGCATTTCTTCGATTCGATTCTAATCTAATTATACAATCCGGATATTTAACCGTAGATCGAGTAAAATCAAGATCAAGTCGAGTCACGTAGGCTTTGATTGTCATTTCAATACAGTTCAGTACACAGTACATTGTGAGACTTAACTGCAAAAGTTTTCTCACGTATCATGCATTTTATAAAATGATGCACCATTACCTGCTTTTATCAGCGTCTTATTAACATTTAAGGACTGCAAAGATCCAGGACACACGCATCATATAAATAAATGTTTTGGATTTAATTCTCATCTAATTATGCAATGTGCATATTTACCCGTAGATCGTAGGCTTTCAATGTCATTTCGAACCATACACAGTTCAGTACACAGTCTTAAATGCAAAAGTTTTGTCACGTGGTGGTTATGTTATAAAATAGTGCACCACTGCTTTTATCTGCATTTTATTAACATTTAAGGACTGCAAAGTTTCAACACAAATGCATCATATAAATAAATAAATAAATAAATAATTTCATTTCTTGGATTTAATTCTAATCTAATTATGCACATTGACATTGAACCGTAGTTCGAGTAATTTATTGTCATTTCACCCATATACAGTTCAGTACACAGTAAAACGAAACAACTTTCCTCGAGGATCAAGGTGCTATACGACATAAATAAACAAAACTAGCTAAGACAACAACCCAATTAACTGATTAGCTAAGACAACAAATTAACACCATAAATTAATAAAACATCTAAGAACTATACAAAAACATAAAGTGCACGTGTAAATCTGCAAACAATAACAACACGACACAATGCTGTGATAGTGAGCTGAGGAAGTGAAAATAAATTGTCCTTGAGATGATAGATGAAAAACAGCAACTATTTCTTAACGAAGTAGCAGCAAAGAAAAAAAATGTGTAATATTATTTGGCTAATTGCTCACAAACACATATACACGTTTTGTTTATGCAGGTTACAATTCTGACAAATTATTATTCTGTATACACTCTCAGAGATTGTGGTGCAATGAAACATGAAACAGTAGTAGTAGTTTTAACACTAACCAGAATATGGATTGGTCTGAGGTGAAGTGTAGATGTAGTGTGTATATGTGTGTGTGTGTGTGTGTGTGTGTGTGTGCGCACTGACAGTGTGTTGAGTGTTGCAAAAACTCTTCCCTAATTAAGTCAATGATCTTCTCATTAGAGCGTCTCGTGCACAAGTGCAGCTATTACATCACAATGTGTTTCCCTTATGCAAGAAACGCGTGCCTCAAAGCTCCGCGTGCGCTTACGGAATTTATAAAGAATACAGAAAGATCGAATCTGATTTCTGAATGTTTTAATGCGACGTCAGAAACTTTCACTTTGATCAGGCAGTCACGTGCACTTCAAAGCTTTCGAGTCCAAACTAGGAATCTGTAAATGTAGCATTATTTATCCATTAGTTTAATAATTTTACATATGATATGAGTGTAAATGCGCACACGCTTATTGTGGTGGAAATAAAGCCCCAGTATAGTGTGTGTGTGTGTGTGTGTGAGAGAGAGAGAGAGAGAGAGAGAGAGCAGAATGAAATAGAGCACACTAACACACACTAACACGTTAAATGAAGACTTATTATTAAAGAAGCTAATAATAATAATAATAATAATAATAATAATAATAATAATAACAGTAACAACAGGAAAAACAAGAATCAAGTTTTTGGAGTAAACTTATAATACATTCTAATAACAAATCAGTAAAGGAAGTAATTTGTTTTTGTTGAAAGAAAAGAAAGAATTTACTTTTTACTGTTCTTCTGCAGTGCATCCAATAGTTCGTGTGTGTGTGTGTGTGTGTGTGTGTGTGTGTGTGTGTGTGCATATATGTGTGTGTGTGTGTGTGTGTGTGTGTGTGTGTGTGCCGAACCGAGAGCAGTGGATTGAGGCCTAACATGTAGCAGACATCTAAGGCGTAAAAGAAAGAAAGAATACAGATTAAAAATAATCGGCTGTGTTTATTTCTTTGATTATTTCTTTTGTTTTTTTAAAAGTTCTGTTGTGTGGGGGAAAAAACACTACTTCTTGCAAAGTTCCCTCTGCACCGCTGTACTGAAGTGTATACGTTTAACTTTCAGATCCGATTTTTTAAATCCTTAAGTATATATTAAGTCAATATATACATATACGTATATATATACTGTCTATATATAATATCAGTCTATATATATATATAGACTGATATTACGCTAATACCGAGTAGAATTATTTTTTTTAATCAAGTGGCTCATTAGTTCTGTCTCCTTTTAGCGTAAAATAGTGAATTATACCAGTTAGCAAAATAAAAAACAATAAATTAATTAATAAACCAATAGGGATTAGCTAAGTGGAAAAGTTTGGTTTGGTAGAAAGACACACACACACGCACGCACGCACACACACACACAGTGATGCTAACAACAGGGAATAACACAAGATTCTTTGCACAACACTCACATTTCAAAAAATATTAAGAGCATCGAGTGAGTGCGCTTTTAATGACGCGGAGCCTAATTATATTTTCAAGGCGATTTTTATGCTAATAGAACAAGAGGACAACATTTTTGAATATCATTTCTAAAGGCACTTTTCCCCCCTGGCAAAAAACTAAGCATTGATAAATGACTAAATATTGCCGATTTTGTGATTATTATTATTATTATTTTTTTTTTTGACGTTTCGGCTCCAGGCATTCGGGAAAAACACAATTACTCACACACTCAGAGAAGAACGGCACCATACTGACCCCGTCACTGGATTTCTACTGGCATCGTTGGCGTTGTTTTTAGCTTTAACACATTTTACCGAACATCAGTGGATCGTTAAATGTGAATTGATTGTAACTTAGATGAAATTTTTAGGAACAACATCGAACCAGGTAAAAAATAAAGGTACTTCAGATGTCCACTTGATGCTAACTTAAAGCGGACATTAAAATAATATATACTTCTTCATTTATTTACGACAAGCAATAGAAATATATTAAAATCATAAATTGTGAAAATACAAAAGGGGTACTGGGCTTATTTTATTATACATGTTTTACTTTTCAGAATAATTTAAGGTACCTCTAGGATGACATAAGGCTGAACGCCCGAGGGTTCATTTCCTGTGCTTGTCCAGCAGCATTTTGAAAAAAAAAAAAGAATAAAAAATAAATAACAGAATATATGTAAAAAGAAATCTTCGCGTGGAAAATATTTGCGACGTTGGAAAAGTGTTGTTTTTTTCCCATCAAGTGCACTGACGTAACACTGAAGCTGAAAGCTCAAGGGTTCATTTCATCTGCAAAACATATTGCAGCACTCGGAGGATCGCACGTGGCCAAAACAAACATAAAAACAACAAAAAAAGCAATATAATAAAAATAAAAATAGAGCACAAGCCAGGCTTTAATGAAATCACACGCTCAAAGAGGGAAATACGACTTGGTTGCTACACAATTGTAAATTCATATTTCCATCACCTATTGCTAAATTTCTCTAAGGGTACCAAAGGTACTATTCCTTGTTCCTGTAATGGTATGTTTCTTTAGTATGTATATAATATTTAAGTTTATTTGTTATATATTTACCCAAGGATCAAGAGTGTCTCACATGCTAAATACTTTAAAAAAGAATGATATATAATAGAATAGTCATGGATGTGCTTGAAAAATACGTGGTGTGTGTGTGTGTGTGTGTGTGTGTGTGTGTGTGTGTTGAAATGGCGTTCATACTAAGGACTAAAACATGATTCGGTGCATTAGTTTATCGGTCATAGGCTGACATATAAAACGTATTAAAGGTACTTTAAGGTTTCATTGTGTTCATTTCATGTGTAGAAATGCTTTAAGGATCATTTGGATCGCAAGCTGCAGCATTCTGAGTATGTCACGTGCCAAAACTACAAACAAATAAATAAAGAATATGCTGTGCATGCAAAATGCTTGGAATCTTGGTTGTATTTCCATGCAATCATGATGCTCAAAGGTCGTTGCACAAGTGGAGTAAATAAAGAATAAACAAATATGTGGTGATATGAGGGCTGCTGCTGTTTATGATATTTACGTGCTGTCTTCGGTTTTCTTTTTCCACCGTTGTTCTTGGACCAGGACCGAGGACCAGGAAGCTGAAGAAGAAGAAGAGCAGCAAGGAGGACAAGCGGCCTCGCACCGCGTTCACGGCCGAGCAGCTGCAGCGGCTCAAGGCGGAGTTCCAGGCGAGCCGCTACATCACAGAGCAGCGACGACAGTCCCTGGCGCAGGAGCTCAACCTTAACGAGTCGCAGATCAAAATCTGGTTCCAGAACAAGCGAGCCAAGATCAAGAAGGCGAGCGGCTACAAGAACGGACTGGCTCTGCAGCTGATGGCGCAGGGACTCTACAACCACTCCACCACCACCATCCAGGAGGACAAGGAGGACAGCGAGTAGCAGCGTGCAGGAACAAGCCGAGGATGAGGATTAATCCTGGTTCAATAATGATTATAACAACCACAATAAACCCATTCATAATTTTCTTCTTCTCCGTGAATTTTATTTAAAAAAAAACAAACAAACAGCAAAAACAAAAACAAACAAACAAACAAACGATTGGCACTACAGTTTGTCTATCAGGGCTCCAAGCACCAAATATGCTGGAAACCTGTTGTTATTGTTATTATTATTATTATTATTATTATTATTTGGAGAAGAACATCATTTCCACCGATCTCCTCTCCCTCCTCATCTCCTCATTTAATCACTTAATGATATAAAAAAGAAAGACGCTGAGGACATTTTTTTTAATGGACGCTGACCCAAAGCGACCTTTTGACACGAAGAAGCGGACAAGAATTCCTTATTTAATTCTGTACAAATTTATGGACTCTATGAAGATTTCTATAAATATAAATATAAATATATAACAGCCAAAATTGTAAGATGTATATATTTAAAATTCAGGTAAGGTTAAGACATGTGGTTCTTCCTTACTTGCTGGCATTTTTTGTTCTTTCCTTTTCTTTCTTTCCTTCTTTCTTTTTTTAAACAGTCCTGTGTCATACTTTTTAGATTTTTTTGTGATTGCACTGTCCTACATCATTTTTAAAAAAAAAAAAAAAAGAAAACCTCGCACAAATTCCACACAATGACGTAAACTGAACCGATGCTTCAAACCAAAGATTTTCACCTGTTTAGGCATTATGTTGTCTGAAATAATAAAAAGAGAAAAAAAAAACTTTTTATAGAATCAAAGTGTGATCAGATTTGTGAAGAAACCCGTGCTTTATTTCATGCAATATATTTGATATGGTAACACATAGTAACTTTGAAAAGAAAAAAAAAATCTTAAACAAGTTTTCCCTTCAGTATTGTCAAGCTCGTCATTCATTTAGCCCTCACATTAATTTAATTTTAGTGCTATCTATCTATCTATCTATCTATCTATCTATCTATCTATCTATCTATCTATCTATCTATCTATCTATCTATCTAATTAAAAACGGGCTGAATTTTTTAAAACAATTACCTGCCTGACCTTTCACCTTCACATCATTGTATTTATCGACCAATCATAAATGTCATTTCATGTATCAGAGATTTATTGCTTTTTTAATCCCCGCAAATAGATGTACCTGTGTCTCCCGACATTTCATAAATCCATTCCAATTTATTCAGTCTAAAATTACCTCTTTTTATCTATTTACCTCGTTTGTTGTTAAATTTAGAAATAACAAAAATACAACCTTGACATTCGAATTTTGACTGAATGCTATTTACGGGTTTTTGTTTTCCATCTGAAAAGCGACAAACGTGCCGTCACGCGCAACCACAGCGACACGAAACGGGAAACCCTAAAGGTCAAAGTTCAAAGTCTGCCGTCAAAATAGACTCCCGTGGGCCTTCAGTTTCAAAATAAAATCGTCGCAGCCTCGAGGGACTTCAGAGAAAATCTGCTGCAAGTCAAAAAATATTATCCGAATCCCCCTGTTCAAGAAAAGCGCAATGAGCAGCATGCTGGGAAAAAATGTGCACGTAGTATCTCAATGTGCACGTATAGTGTATACTTATAAGCCCCACCATTATTTGTTAACTTTCATAATCAAAAAGGCAAAAGTAAAAATACGTTTAAATGAATTAAATGCGCAATTAAGAACCAAAAATTATCCGGCTTTCAACTGAATGTTGTGTATGGCTATTGATCTGTTTCTCTCTCTCTCCCTCCCTGCACTACAAGAAATGTCGGGTGAGCATATATTTATTTATTTATTTATTTATTTATTTATTTAATGAAAAGTATTCATTTTCCCGCGACCCTGTTCAGGATCAGTGGTATAGAGAGAGAGACTGAATGAACATTTTATTTTTCTGTTGCTTCACGATCAAACTGAGGACGTAAATGGAAGTAGGAAGTGGTTTTGCTTGTCGACTTATATTCACGTGCAATCATTTAGATTTTGAAATGTTTTTTTTTTTCTTTTAAACCCCAATAATATGTTCCGTAATGAGGGAGGATTTAATTAATTCATTAATTAATTCCTTTTTGTTTAAGGGAAAATGCGCATTTCTAACATCTGGTGCTGATTCCGTGTGGACGCGAAAGGCTACAAAATCATTAAAAAAAAAATAAATAATAAGAATAACAATTCTAAAATAAAATACGTCAGTATCAGAAGGCGGCCAGGCCTTGGACACATAATGTCCTCATGCTCCGTGACTACACTGTTTGAGTCTGATGCCTGCTACATCATACACCAAGCGAATAAACCGGCCATTCATAAAACATAGTTTGAAATAAAAAAAAAATAATAGTGTTGATAATAGCAACAGCTTAACTGCAATATTTGCTCGAATCTTTTTAAACGATTTCCTACGAATGTTCATGTTACTTTATGAACATAGTTACTGTTCATGTTACTGTATGGGCTTTACAGGAACATTATTGTAAGGACAGTCAGAAGAATAAATCCGACACCTCAATCATTTGTAACAAAATGTTTTTTCTTCTTCTTTCTTTTAAGCACGAGTTCAGCACCAGGAGTGGATTTCAGCTCTTTGCTCTTTCATAGATTTTCTAATAAACTTTAATCCATTACAATTAACTCGCATTGACATTAATCTAGTCAGTGAGGAGAGCGATGACGTCAGCACAAAGAGGGATCAATGCACGCGCGCGCGCACACACACACACACGCACACAAGCATCTACTAATTCAAACACAATTTAGCTTCTTCTCAGTCATTTAAATCAGCATCTCGCTGAAAAATCACGCGCAATTATTAATTTTCTTTACTCTATGCTAAAATTAAATCGATTTTTAATATTTAGTTCTATTTTAGTGTTCGGGAAAACCCCAAATTTAATTCGTCTGCGTTTTTTTTTTTATTATTTACAAAAACACACGATTTAACTTTTTCAGTTGAAGAATAAAAACAAATCATTGTACATGTGTCTTATATAACAACATATTTTCATGTGGTTTAAACGAGGCTACATTTTAATTAAAATAAATGAATTACTTAAATATGTCTTGAATTAAAACGTCACGATAATAATCTATCTATCTATCTATCTATCTATCTATCTATCTATCTATCTATCTATCTATCTATCTACAGTATCTATCATCAGTCTGTCTGTAATAAACGGATGCGTCAGAATTTCTTTCTTTAAACATTCTTCCTCAAAACACAAAAAATATTTCTTACTAATTTTTAATTAATACTACTTTTCAGTATAAAACGGATACAATCAGCCACGCCACATACTATAGACATAAACACGAGCTTCTACTTTCAATTTTATTTAATTGTTTTGTCATTTCATTAAAATGCAGCGTCAATATGGCAAAAACAAAAATGTATAATTAATCGGAATGTATGCTATATAAAAAAAAATTGAATAGGCATTTGAATGTAAGCATTTAAGATTTGAATAAGCATACATGCATCTATGGATTAACTGGAAGCTTTAGACCTAAATTTGTGGGAAAACGCAACTATTTAGCTAAACACGAAAATCGTCAAACAAACAAACTCATTGTAATGTATACTGTTTTGGGTTTCTCTGACAATTTTTGAAAAAATCAAAAATCGAAAAATAAATGCTCCTTTATTTTTCCTCTTTGATTTTTGCAAAATAAACAAATAACAAAAAATAAAAAAAAATAAAAATTTAAAGTATAATAAATGCCCATGCATGCTTTGTGCTTTTCACCCTAAAGATACACAAGACAATATGTCTTTAATATATATGCAAATACACATAATAATATGGAAATGCGTGTGTACGTGTCTTTGATCCATGATAATTCTGTTCTGTAGGTTCTGGACACAGGTAAAGAGAGAGAGGAGAAAACGACGCACGTGTGTGTGTGTGTGTGTGTGTGTGTGTGTGTTGAGGATGGGGCTCTGTTTTCATTTCCCTTGTGGTGCACTTGAGAGGGCACACCAGGAGTCTCAGACAGCGAGAAGCTCCTCCTGATCCAGTACAAAATTTCACAGCCTTGTGCTTTTTGACCTCCTCCTTGTGTGTGTGTGTGTGTGTGTGTGTGAGAGAAAGAGAGAGAAAGAGAGAGCCAAAGTGATCATGGCTCGACGATCAAAACTAAAAGAGATCAGCAAGCCTGAATGTGTTAGTGTGTGTGTGTGTGTGTGTGTGTGTGTGTGTGTGTGCACAAAGCTTTTAGACAACACGACACATACACACACTCTTTCCAGAGAAGAGATGATTCTTTAGATCTCTGCCCTGGAACTGCCCTTGTGAGTTTGCTGACAACTTCACCGTTTAATCCAGTTCTCTCTGGGAGGGTTCAAAGTTTACCTCAACAATTTTTACTTGCTGGATTTCATTTTCATGTCACAATTTTCAAACAACACAAAGAAAGAAAGAAAGTAATGGGGGAATGAAAACAAGAGGTGAGCGAACAATTGTATTTACAGCTGCAAATCTAGAGGTTTAAGTCTCCAGACATTAAACATTAATATTAAATAAACAATAAATAGATAAAAAAATGTATGACTTAAAGTTGTTTAATGAATAAAAATATTTAATCATCATATTAGAGCAAGGAAACACTTCAAATTGTGCCTGATTTAAAAAAAAAATCTAAAAAAAAAAAAAAAGAAGAATTAATAAAAATTGCATTTGTGGAAATTTGTTTCTTGGACATTTTACAACATTAAACATATCTATAAATGACTAATAAAAAAAACTGATTTGACATTATTTAATGAATAACAATTGTAATCAAAGGTAAATTGCTGTGTAAGGAGTCTCCAGTTTTACTGCAAGGTTTTCTTTTAATGTGTGTCCAAAAAAAAGAATGAGAAAAGAAACTGAACAAACTAAACTTGATTTATGGGCATTTCACAAAACATTTAACTATAAATTGATATAAATTCTGTTATCTATAATTCTGTTCTGTATCTAAACATGAGCTTCAACTATAGCCCAATAAACAGTATGACTCGATAAACTTAGAAATGGACAAATTGCTGTAGAAGAAGTCTCCAGTTTCAACACTTTAAGCAACTATTAAAATAGTAATAATAATGTGATATGCTGGAATAAATAAGCAAAAAAACTTTTAATCATTGATGAATTACAGTGGTGTAAAAGCAATGAAACACTCCAGGACTCGCTGTTATAGGAAAATAATCAACAATATTAACACAGGTTATGATTTGGAAAAGAAAAAGCTGGCAGCGAACTTGTTTTTAACACATGCTTTAAAAAAAAAAAAACCTCCATATGAGAGTTAGGAACAGCGCCAGATGCTGAGACGATCCCACAAACCATTCCTAAATCCATCATTATCTGACGATCTATCACCGCTGTCGTTTCCCCCACATGAGAAGATGAGGTCAGGTTCTCTGCATGTTCTTCTCAACTTTACCACACATGTGCTCTGTCTCGTCTCTGCTTTTCCCCTGGATTCTCTTTTTTTCTCCAACTGAATCAACCTTTGGGTAAAAGTGTTTAGAGCGCAAAGAAATACTATGTTTTTTAATTACATTTTTAAAAAACTTTATACTGCGCTTGAAATCTGAAGTTGGTGAGAAGGTAGTGATGAATTCACAGGGACTTGTACTGCAGACGCACCATGTTTTTGACCCTTAACCTTAGCCATGTTGTTATTGTTATTTTTAACAAAAGCTTAAAATTTTTTTTTTTTTTATATTTCCCAACATTCATAGAAAAAGTCTTCAGTGTCAGGGACATTCCAGTTCAGAGAATTATACAGAATGAATGCTCTAGCACTTACACTAGTAACACATGTAACCATTTACAGTTGAAGTTGGATGTTATAGATACGGTACACTTAGGTTGATGTTATAAAACTATATATAACTTACATTTTTTAAAGTTGATTAGGACATGTAATTTATGCCTTATACAAGTAATTTTCCAACAATTTTTTACAGATAGATTATTTAACTTATAATTCACCATATCACAATTCCAGTGGGTCATAGGTTTACATACATTTAGTTGACTGTGCCTTGAAACAGATTGTAAAATTCCAGAAAATTACATCATTGTATTATAAGATAATTGGAATAATCTGAGTCAATTCAAGGTGTTCCTGTGGATGTATTTTAAGGCCTTCCTTTAAACTCATGTTTGACCTCATGAGAAATTCAAAAGCAATCAACCAAGACCTCCACAAGTCTGGTTCATCCTTAGAAACAATTTCCAAATGCCTGTTGGTACCACATTCATGTAGACAAACAATATTATGCAAGTATAAACACCATGGGACCACACAGACATCCTACGGCTCAGGTACTTTGGTACAAAAAATACAAATCCTATAACAACAACAGACCTTTTGAAGACACTAGATGAAACAGGTACAAAAGTATCTACAGTATATCCACAATTAAATGAGACTGATATAGATGTAACTCGAAAGTTTGTTCAGCAAAGAAATCATCAAAATCACCATAAAAAAAGCCAAACCACAGTTTGCAGTTGCACAAGCAGACAAAAATCCTCCTTTTTGGAGAAACACCTTCTGGTCTGATAAAAAAAAAAAATAATAATGTTTGGCCATAATGACAATTGTTATATCTGGAGCAAAAAGGGTAAGGCTTGCAAGCTGAAGAACACCACCCCAATTATGAAGCATGGGGATGGCAGCATCATGTAGTAAAGATGCTTTGCTCTAGGATGGACTGGTGCACTTCACAAAATAGATGGCATCATAAGAAAGGAAGATTATATGATTTCAAGACATCAGCCAGGAAGTTCAAGCTTGGTCACAAATGGGACTTACAAATTGACAATGACACCAAGCTTACTTCTAAAGTAGTGGCAAAATGACTCAAGGACAATAAGCCCTGAACTCAATCCAATAGATAATTTGTGGGTGTTGGAGCATGCAGGTCTTCAAACCTGACTCAGTTAGACCAGATCTTTCAGAAGGAATGGGCTAAAATTCCAGCAACTTATTGAAACAAGCTTGTGGAAGGCGACTTCAAATGTTTTGACTGAAGTTTACCAATTTAAAGGCAATAAAACCAAATACCTACTATGTGTATGAAAATGTCTGGACCACTGGAAATATAAATAATGGGAAAATATGTCTTTTTTTCTACTATTATTCTGACATCTGACAACTGAAATAAGAGAGGGAATGTTCCCTAAGATTAAATATCAGGAATTGTGAAAAACTGAGTTTAAATGTGTTTGGCTAAGGTGTATGTAAACGTCCGACTTCCATTGTACATAGCAATGAGTCTAATGTACCTTCACATAATATTTTTATTTTCTAATTTGTTTACTTGATTTACTAATCATCCCACAATTTAGTAAAACAAATAAACAAATTAAGGAAAAAGTATGTCGTGACTGGTTTTCTCATTTTTTCACTTGCTTTATTAAAATATCTGCAATTTTTAATGCTCAAACTAATTATGAAAAAAAATGTGACTGTTTTTCTCATTTGTTTGCTCATTTTACTGAATTGTTTGCATAAATAATAAAAAAGCAACAAATTAGGGGAAAATAACATGTGACTGTTTTTCTCCTTGGCTTGCTCGTTTTACAAAATTAGCAAACATTTTTAGAATGGGAGAAAAATAAGATGTCACTATTTTTCTTTGTTTGATTTTTCTTATCTTACTAAATTGTGCACAAACTCCACTACAAGGGTGTATTAAAAGTCTCCATACTCCGCCTTGATTCAGCAATGAGATTTGTGTGTAATGTGTAATATATGTAAAAAAAAATATGTAAAAACTAAAAAAAGCTTTAACTAAAAAAGTATGAATTCTCCCTGTGTACAGATACTTTTTGGGACACACTGTATTAGAACGCTTTTTTATTTAATTATTATTTTTTTTAAAGAAATCATTTTATTCAATAATTATCTTTTATTAAAGAAATTATATAAATTTGTAGTCATAAATTTGTTTTTGTGTGATTATTTTTTCTTTAACAGCATGTCATCACTAATTAATCATTAATTAATAATGCTATTAGTATTATTAGCATTAAAAAAAATGTTAGTATAGCCAGCTAACCAAGCTAGCGCTAGCTGCTAAACCTCATCTTGCTCCTTTCCAACTATAGGGATTTCCTTTTTTTCCCTTTTCCCTTTTTCGTTTTTTTTTTTTTTTTTTTGTCTAGTTGGCCGAGACTGCGTTGGCGGAATCTTTTTTTGAAAATACTGCTCAGACCTTGTTCAAGTCATTTTTATGGCCTGTCTGTCTCACCACTCTATCTGTCTGGCGGGTGAGGCAACAAAGGATGGCATTGAGTGAGAACCCCCCACTACGTGAGAACCCCCCACTACGTAAGAACCCCCACTACGGCAGGCTGAGTGTGGATTGGGGTTTGGGGGGGGGTGCACCGGGCTTAGCTAAGCAGCTCCAAATGCGTAAAGCCGATGAACAAATATTACATGGTGGATGCAGCCTCTTAACTCTGTGACAGAAACCCTTCCCTTCTTCCGTCAGCCAGCTGTGCAGAGCGAGAAACACACACACACACACACACACACACAAAATGTTGTAGCAACGAGGGCCTTGTTGGAAGGAAAACAGACGGGGAAAGCTAGAGCAGCTGCTTTGACTGTCTCTGAACTTGGAATAGAGAGCCAGAGTTACACTTTCTAAGGAGGTATTTATGTTCCGGGAAGAAGTCTCCAGTTTCAGCACTTTCTATCACTGAAGGTTTTGCACATTAAGATTGTTTTTCTTTTTGCCTTATTTAAAGCTGAACTTTTTACCGAATTGAAATTCTTGCCGGTTCTTAGTCGCTCAACTCTGTGACATCACATGCCTATCATATTTAATAAGCATTAGTTATAAAATGTTAAGATGTATTCGTGAATCAGCTAAGACTCCTAACTATAAAGCATGCCAATCTCATTTGTTTTTAGTGTCTATTGGAACACACAATTTGGTAATTTAGCGCACAGGCATGGATTTTATGATTTAGCTCTACATCCTTACTAAACATTTAACATTAAAATAAAGTCGTGATCGCAACTGACCTAAGACAGGGAATGTTGACTAGGATTAAATATCAGGAATTGTGAAAAACTGAGTTTAAATGAGTATATTTTGACAAGCTCATGATCTCCCCCTTGGCAACACGGTGGCTTAGTGGTCAGCACCTCGCACCTTCCAGGGACCAGGTTAGATTCCTGCCTCGGGTCTGTGTGCGTGTTGTGCTTGGTGGGTTTCCTCTGGGTACTCCAGTTTCATCCCACAGTCCAAAGACATGCCTGTAGTGTGTGAATGCATGTGTGAATGTTAACTGGAGATCCTACACTGCTGTAAAAAAGGAAATAAATACTGTATAATGGTAATCGCCATTGGTCTCCATGGTCCCTATTTGGGCTCCAGAGATTTAGAGATAGATGATAGAGATAGAGATTGATCGCCCCTTTAAATAACTTAAGAACTGTTACAGCGGGTGTTTTTCCCCCAGCTGTGATTTTTCCAAAACAAAGTCAGACCAGAGTGATATGTGACAGCAGAAATGTGTTTCAACCACATTACTAAAACAATACATGGATAAAAATTAGGATTTGTTAGGCATTATGGGCAGCGTAGTGGCGTAGTCGTGAGCATTGTGGCCATGCATGTTATGGGTAGAGGGTTTGAATCCCCCTTCGAGTCTGTGTCGAGTTTGTATGTTCTTGGTGGGTTTCCTCCCGGTACTCCAGTTTTCTCCCACAGTTCAATAACATGTAGATTAGGCTAACTGGAGTTCCCAAATTGCTCGTGTTTGTGCTTGTGCCCTGCAATGGACTGGCACCCCGTCAAAGGATACAGTGCATCCGGAAAGTATTCACAGTGCCACACATTTTGCTATGTTCTTCAAATTCTACAAACAATACCCCATAATGACAATGTGAAAGATGTTTGTTTGAAATCTTTGCAAATTTATTACAAATAAAAAATTTAAAAAATCACATGTTCATAAGTATTCACAGCCCTTGCCATGACACTCAAAATTAAGCTCAGATGCATCCTCTTTCTACTGATCATCCTTGAGATGTTTCTACAACTTGATTGGAGTCCATCTGTGGTAAATGCAAGTGATTGGACATTATTTCAAAAGAAACACACCTGTCTATATAAGGTCAAGCCATGAAGTCCAAGGAATTGTAGACCCCCGAGACAGGATTGTATCAAGGCACAGATCTGGGGAAGGGTACAGAAAAATTTAAAGGTTCAGATGAGCACAGTGGCTTCCATGATCCATACAAGGAAGAAGTTAAGAACCACTAAGAGTCTGCCTACAACGGGTTGCCTGGCCAAACTGAACGATTAGGGAGAAGGGCCTTAGTCAGGGAGGTGACCAAGAATCTGTCTGGCCACTTTACCATGCAGGCCTGATTGGTGGAGTGCTGCAGTGATGTTTCTTTTTCTGGAAGGTTCTCCTCTCTTCACAGAAAAACACTGGAGCTCTTTCAGAGTGACCACTGGGTTCTTGGTCACCTACCTGACTAAGGTCCTTCGCCCCCAGTTTGGCCAGTTTGGCCAGTCGGTCTGCTCTAGGAAGAGTCCTGGTGGTTCCAAACTTCTTTCATTTATGGATGATGGAGGCCACTGTGCTCATCTGCAGAAACTTTTCTTACCCTTGATACAATCTTGTCTGAGAGGTCTACAGACAATTCCTTGGACTTCATGGCTTTGTTTTGCTCTGATATGCACTGTTAACTTTGGGACATTATATAGACAGGTGTGTGTCTTTCCAAATTATCTCCAATCAACTGAATTTACCACTGGTGGACTGCAATCAAATTGATGAAACATCACAATGAAGAACAGTGGAAGGAGGTGCACCTGAGCTCAGTTTTGAGTGTCATGGCAAAGGCTGTGAATACTTACAGTATATACATATGATTTTTAAATGTAAAATTTTAAAAAAAAATAAATTTGCAAAGATTTCAAACAAACTCCTTTCACATTGGCATTATGGGGTATTGTTTGTAGAGTTTTTAGGAAATAATGAATTGAATCCATTTTGGAATAAGGATGCAATAATAGCAAAATGGGGAAAAAGTAAAGTGCTGTGAATACTTTCTGGATGCACTGTAGGTTCCCCGCGAACCTGTACAGGAAAGCGCTATAGAAAACAAGTAAATTAAGGGTGTTACATTTAATCAATAAAATTAGTATCATGTTTAAGGTGTACATGTGCACTTACTTTCTTTTATTATACTCTTACAGTTTAAGACTTCATAATGTATTATATGTCGTATAAATGTCATATTTGTATACACACTTTGACTGTATGAATCAAACTCAACAAGACAGTTTAATCGAAAAAGCATGTTTTTTTTGCTTTGTTTTCTTTTCTTTCTTTTTAAAAAAAAACTACATAAAAGTGATATTTTTAAAGAAGAAAGAGGGAGTTGTCAAGAATTCTAATTATAACCAGAAGAGGTCCATTATCATGGGACAGCAGTGGGATGTTCTGTCTGATCTCACGGACATCTGCTCTGATTGTTTTTCCAGACTCGTCCAGAAACGGGGGAATAGATACTGTATCTGTAATGGAATAAACACAAAACATGACGGGGTGCGCTGTTATTGGGAAATAATCAACAATAAGGTGGTGTAATGATGATGATGATGATGAAGGACTATTCTACACGGACATCACATCTCTCAGTGCCGTGTTATAAATAAAGTCACAATGGACAGTAATGTCATCTTCATCCTCATCCTTATCATCATCATATGCTATCATCATTAAAAGCAACGGGTGGTCGAGATGGCTGTGCTTTTTTCCCCTCGCACCTCTCACACGTGGTATCGCTTTACCGCTTCGAGAGTGTGCAGGATGAGCGCTAAACTCTCACTTTAAACAGACAAATCTCTGAAACCCCAGACAAACACCTTCCCCCAACCCTATCCTGTTCCGTCCACATTGCTGGATGGTCAAATCCCGAGGTGGCGAGAGGTGAGAGCAGGGAACACTTCGTCATATTCAATTAGCACACGGCTGTCACCGAGCCCAAGCCGTGACATCATCTCCTGGCAGAGAGGAAGGTTTG
Organism: Leiocassis micropogon; assembly: GCA_028565275.1. Lineage (NCBI taxonomy): Eukaryota > Metazoa > Chordata > Actinopteri > Siluriformes > Bagridae > Leiocassis > Leiocassis micropogon. Next base: position 959,509 of record JAOVVA010000028.1, on the reverse strand, counting down.
AGAGAAAGAAAGAGAGAGCTATATGCTACATGATAACTTTACCTTGCTGTAAATAATTATTACATCCCCTGATTGTGCTAGAAAAGGTTTCAGATGACTTATTATTTTGAACTGTCTGAACTGTTTGTGAATAATTAACATTGTTAGCATCAACAACCTGCTTGAGTGTAAAAGGAATAAAACAGGTGTGATGTAGAAACCTGATTTTGTTCTAAAAAAAAAGTCTGTTGTATTATATATATGTAATAAATAAGAAAATTTATTAATTTAGATTGCACTTTGTCATCATTGTTAGTTTACTATTAAAGTGCAGCTTAGCTAATACACAATGCCTAAATGTTGTTCCGCCATTTGTTCAGGGATCAGTTTTAATATAAAAACTCTTCCACCGATGGCTGTTGTACTTTCTTTGGTTCGATTCCCACCATAGAGTCTGTGTGTATGGAGTTTTCATGTTCTCCCCATGCTTGGGGGGTTTCCTCCCGCAGTCCAAAGACATGCAGATTAGGCGAACTGGCATTCCCAAATTGCCCATAGTGTGTGAATGTTGACCAAAGGTCCAACGACGGTTGTAAAAATTTAATAAATACAATGGTCACCATTGGCCCCAATGGTCCCTAGTTGGACTACAGATGTTCCTAGATGAATGGTATTTCCTTTGGCTGCTTTTAGCTATAGGTGCAATACCTAATACAGATAGCTTGTACTATACACACATATAGATAGCTTGTATTATTAACATATACTGCATTGACAAAAAAGTCAACATTGAAGAAAGGTCAAATTATTGGGCTGCATCAAGCAGAGCAAGAAAACAACTAAGGAGGTTTGTATATTAAGAAACACCAGTAAAAAACAGAGTTATGTTTAAAAGATTAAGTACAAGCATTTCCATGCACAAACGATGTAAAGAGAACCCACAGGATTTTAATTAAACAGTGTGGACAGTGAAAAACACTTGTTATTGAGATTAATAAGAAAAAAAGGGTTAAATTTGCTAGGGAGCATAAAGATTGGACTTTGGAGTGATGGAAAAGGTTGTGTGGTCTGATGAGTCCAGAGCCTATTCCAGTGTGATGGGCGTGTCAGGGTAAGAAGGGAAGCACATGAAGCGATGCTCCCATCATGCATAGTGTCCACTGTACAAGCCTCTGGAGGCAGTGTTATGATCTGGGGTTGCTTCAGTTGCTCAGCGTTATGTGGCAATAAAATGAAGTCAGCTGACCACCTGAATGTACTGAATACCAGGTTATCACATCTATGGAGTTTTTCTTCCCTGATGGCACACGCCATATTCCAGGAATCAGGGTTTAAAGGAATGGTTCAGGGAGCACGAGAAGTCATTTTCATATATGAACTGAATGTCACATTCAGTTGTGAAATCAAGCCTAAAGGTGCTTGAATGAGATCTTAGAGTGAGGGGAGTTTTTTGTCCAGGCAGTGCATAAGAAGAAAGAATAATTTTCCCATTTCTTCCTTCATCAATATTCTAAACACAAAAAGCTTGCTTCAGTGCGATAACATTAAAGCTGTAATGCTTGTACCATATTAACAATCTTAAATATGAAAAAAAACAGAAGTGCCACATATTAAAGGATTGTGAGTGATTAAACACTGAGATTGGTTTAATAACAAATGCATCCACGACCCCGGACTGTGTGGAGGTCACTGAGCAGCAGTGAAATGGGAACGGCGTGAAGGAGGAGCGCGAAGAAGCCCTTTCACACAGTATGCAAGATGTGTGGTCTCAGGAATGCTATGCTAAGATTCTGTTGCTGTGTGTGTGTGTGTGTGTGTGTGTGTGTGTGTGCATGTGTGTGTGTGCATGTGTGTGAGTGAGTATTCACAACACGACAGGCTGAGAAAACAGACACACATGGAGCAACAACTGCTTCTCCAGAGTAAATCATTTCATGGATGTGCAAGAAATTTGTGTTGGAATCAGAGAGCCAGGATAAACGTGTGTGTGTGTGTGTGTGTGTGTGTGTGTGTGTACAGAGCCAAATTCATAGGAATGTCTCAGTGGAACAGGTGCAAGGAGAAAATACGCCTGTGGTCTTGATACACAAGCTCCTTATAAAGCTTAGAATAGAAATGTGTTTTTAATATTTTAATAGTGGAGATGATTTACTCTCGAGCAAATGTGTGTGTGTGTGTGCATGTATTTGTATCTGTGTGCACGCAAGTCTCCAAATGAAGACATTTTATTGATTTACTTGCCTTTCTAGATTATATTTACACTTGTGGTGTGGCAGGCTCACATTTTTGCACAGTTATTATTTGCCTAGTGGTCAAAAGTGGGAACTGCAACAAACGATAATAAAGGCCCAGTGGGGGAGGAGTAACACTGCCCCATGATCAGGGGAGGCGCAGAGGAAAAGACGCTTAATAACCAAGTCGCCAGGGTTGTGTTTTTCATGATAATTTTGTCTCGTTCCAAGGTGATATAAATAATTTCAAGATTAGTTTTGTAACATGCCAACATGTTGTACAAGGCTGCACGCACAGTCGCAGGGAGAAAAGACATAGTGTCAGAGTGCCAAAAGACATCGTCCTGTGTACACTGGGAGCTGTGCGACTGGCGCTATTCTGACCACGTGTGTTACCATGTCTGCTATTTCATCACGGACAGCAAGTTAGAACAAAGAGCAAATATGAAATTTTGTTTGACACTGGGCAAACCTGCCACAGAGATGTTTGATATTTACATTTAGGCATTTGGCAGACACTCTTATCCAGAGCGACTTACATTTTTATCTCATTATACATATGAGCAGTTGAGGGTTAAGGGCCTTGCTCAACGTCCCAACAGTGGCAGCTTGGTGGTTGTGGGGTTTGAACCTGGGATCTTCCGAACCGTAGTCCAAAGCCTTAACCACTGAGCCACCCCTGGCCCCTGATATGATTCGGCAAGTTTATGGCGATGCAGAAATGAGTTGTTCGAGGTATTTTGAGTGGCATGCATGCTTCAAGAGTGGAAGAACATCACTGGAAGACAACAAGAGATCAGGGAGACCATCACTGACACAAATGGAATATGCTGAATGATATTATCGTTTTGGGAAACTGACCAGATGTAAGAAAGGCAGCTTCATAAATCTCCATGTAAACCAGACTACAGAGCTACAGTGTGCTCGCCTCACGACTCCATGCTCTTTCAGGTTATTAGTCATTAATGTGGAATAAACGTTTCCAGTTCATGTTTCCCTTTCAAGTGTGTGATTGGTGAACTGTTGGTGAATTGAGTCATGCTGAGTCAGATGCTTAGATTCACACTGTATTTATACATTGTTTATATTTCTCATAATTCAGCTCTGCTCAAAATCCTCTAACGGAGTTTACCTTCATACCTTACATATATCAAAAGTCCAGCCAGTTGTCCCGAGTGTAATGAAATGATCTTAACCAGGTTAGGTTTGGTACCCATGCCAAATCTATTTATCCCCATGACTCCTAGCCCTCTCATTTTTGGTCTGATTGGAAAATGAGACATGTCATGTCAAAGACCTCAAAAAAAAAAAAAAAAAAAATCATGTTGATCAAAAATAAGTAACCTTTCAAAAACAGCCCTGAATTTATTGCAAAAATCACTCCATAGAGGATAATCGGATTTCAACTATGGTCACAGCGATTTAGCCAAACACTACTTCTGTCTCTCTCAATGATGAATGCTCAATTTTCAATCCAAGACTATTAAATTTAAATGGAAAGCCGGGCCTTCCAGCAAGTTCTGCCTTGATTAAAATGTACGTGGAGTAGATTGGTCAAACTGTTTGGAAGCTATCAAGAGTTGTTTAAGACCTGACAAAAAATATATATATTTTTTTCACATTAATTTTACTTTGTCAGTTTACATTCTCAGCATGTTAGTCAGACACGCAACCACAGGTGGTAAGCACTCCTAAATCCAGTTTGTACTGTATATATACTTGCCTCCTAAAGTTCCTCAATCCCTACTTGGACAACAGGCTACTAGATAGCAGATAGTCACTTCTGCAGTGCAGTCGAATTCTTGATGGAGAGGAAAACCACTTTCTTTGGCTTTACAGAACTCCTTATATTCTGTAGGACGATTCACTGAAATTGGGGGTCAGGGCTCTCTGTGAAGGTACACAGTAGTGGCGGGGACACTTTCCGGATTTGATGATCAGGAAGGAAACTGATTCTGTAAAGCTGCTTTGCTACAATGACCATTGTTTAAAGTGCTATACAAATAAAAATTTGTTGAATTGAATTAGGTGGCATGGTGGCTTAAGTGGTTAGCACTGTCACCTTGCACCTCTAGGGTCTCGGTTCAATTCCCAGCCAGGTTTGATTCCAGCCTCTGTGTGCATGAAAGTTGCATGCTCTCTCTGTGCTTGGTGGGTTGCCTCGGGGTACTTCGGTTTCCTCCCATAGTCCAGAGACATGCAGATTAGGCTAATTGGTGTTCCCAAATTGCCTGTAGTAAGTGAATGAGTGTGTGAGTGTGTGTATGTCTGTGTACCCTGCCTTGTGCCCTAAGTCTCCTGAGATAGGCACCAGGTCCCCCGCAACCCTGAATACAGGTTTAAGCAGCATAGTGAGTGAGTAAATTGAAATGAATTAAAGATCAGGATTTTGCATCCAAGGGAACCCCAGGACAATTAGATGTGATTGTGACCAGAAAGGAAATACTCTATGAGTGGAGTTGCATTGACATGGAACATGACTGGCCCTGAGTGACTCACTTTGACCCCATAGCCCACTGGGTTGGCCATCCTCATCCTACACCTTAAAGGGATGGTGGAACAGTAGTAGTGTCATCAGGAGCTTTATAGGAAGTGGTGTCAAATAAAACTGCCAGGAGCAAAATATTGGTGAGGGTAGTAATGGGACTTTGTCACTCTGTGGGAGTATGATCCCGCTGTGGTGCCTTTGTCAATGGCCTAGAATGGCCAGGTGGTACTTGGTGTTAAGGATTGCCACAATAATAACATACTTTCTTGTTATGATGGTGTTGGTATTCCATACGGGTTGACTTAGCTTGATTGACTTACATGAACTCTGTAGACTGGATTTCAGGACTTGAGTTTCTTCCTTGGTTCCATCACTCCAGGAAAGATGGAGACCCTGATAAGGGAGTCGAGGGAGCCTTGGTCATCCCAACAGTCCACCTTTTTGAATATATTATCTTTGAGCCCCTGATGATACACTGCCTTAAAAGCCAATTTGTTGCAGCTGCTCCACATGGCTAACTAGCAGAAGTACAAGGTGAATTTGTTAGCCTTCTGGCCCCCCTGTTTGAGGCTGAGGAGCTTTTTGCTTGTCTTCTTGCCCTTCAGTAGAGTGATCAAATGTTCATTGGGGTTAAAACTCTCCCCACCTTGGGACCAAAGTGCTGTTTCCCAGATGAGAGCTTTCCCAGTGAGCAGACTCTGGAGTTGTGCTATCTTAGCACACTTGGCAACCCTGTCTTGGCTGGAGAAATAGAGCAAACACTGCAGTAAAAAGTCCCTGCACTTATCTGGCTCTCTGAAATAATCATCAAGGTGTACGATGAGGGATCTCATCAAGAGGAGTAAGGAGAACATTGTCATCAAACTTGTTGTGGTATACAAGGAATAAAATACTTGCATGTAGTAACAGGAAATCCACTGTTGATTATTTTCCCATACGAGCACCCTCCTACATAATACACTAATAGGAATGTGGATTTTTTTTTCCCATGCTGTTGGTCATCGAGCATTTAAAAAAATGTGCCTGCTTTGATGATTAGCCACAAATCTGGAAGCAGAAGAAGCAGAAGTTTTGGCATAAGCTCTGTTGAACGTGACTTAGCTGGCCTTCATCTGTCAGTGATTATCTCCAGCTGATGGAGCTGTGTCAGTTTTACATCTGAAACACACACACACACACACCAAGTAGATGCCTAACATATAACACAGAAGCCTTGTCATCAACCGTGATTTTATTTTGTGTTATGAGAAAAACTGATGAACTGGATGAAAACGATCAGCTGATGAGAATAAATCAGGAGTTATGTCAGAGTTACATTGTTTTTGTATGATGTCACCTCGAGTGATGAAAAACACTACTGATTTTTATTACAGCCCCTTTAAAGGCTGTAAAACCTGTCTTTCTCCTACTTCCTTCCTTCCAGCCTTCCTTCCTTTTTTATTTCCTTTTTGTCTGTCTTTCTATTTGAAGTCTATCTATCCAAGCCTTGGAATATATATCCTTTTGTTTTTCCTTCCTTCCTTCCTTCCTTCCTTCCTTCCTTCCTTCCTTCCTTCCTTCCATTTCTTCTGTTCTGTCTGTCTCTTCTTTACTTTTGTAATCTCCCAATTCCATTTGTATATTTGTTTTTGTCTGTCCATTTAATTTTTCTTTTTTTCTATTTTCTATTTTTTATTTCTATTTTTTTTATTATCATTCAATGTTATCATATTCATTCCATCATTATTTTTTTCTTTATTCTTACATATCTCTGTTAATTTTTTTCTGTTCTTTCTTTCTTTCTTTCTTTCTTTCTT
>JAOVVA010000028.1:931180-946079 GCA_028565275.1 Leiocassis micropogon | reverse complement strand
TGTGTGTGTGTGTGTGTGTGTGTGTGTGTGGCATGAAGATACATCTGCATTGGTTTAACCTATAGCGAGCGTTTCTCAGTCGGTAGCCTTGCTTTCAGCTGTGGCTCGGCCAGAATCATCTGGATTGCAGAAAGTGTGAAATTTTTCCTTTCAGACAAACAGAGTTTCCACATTTTTCCTTGTTCCATATATAGAATGACCAAACCACATGGGAGGTAATGACAGGCGAGACGTACTGTGTTAAACAAACATAAAATTAAATGTAATGAAGGTAGTCACAATTCATTAAATAGACTGTATTTATTACAAACGTGGCAGCAGACAGCGTTGTAGAAAAGATGCTATGTTTAGCACATTAGCATCACACAGATTATCGTCCTTGCTCTTAACTGACAGGAATGGAAGGTGATGTGCGCTTGTCTTAGTGTAGCTCGTCGACTTTTCTATGTGTGTGTTGAGATGCTTTTCCGCTCACCACGGATGTAAAGAGTGATGATGTACTGTAGATTGAACCAGTCGGACTGTTCCTCACTGAATTGATCTCATCAACAGGATAAAAACCCTATGAGATTAGCAGTTTCTAAAAACAGACACAAACAACCATGAGCTCATGAAGATGGTCGTGGTTTTATTCGTCCGGTTCCTGACAGCTGTCCCTTTACAAGTCGAATGATTTCACTTTACACCTTTCACCACATAAATCAACTAAGAATTGAATGACTACTTTCCTGTGTTGTCCCAAAAGCCCGGATTACACGACCTGACTGGTAACCCAAAGCCAATTTCACCTTCCAAATAGCAAATAGTCAATTACTCAAAAGAACTTAATCCCACCATAAGCCTCAGGATAACACCCAGATTCAGACTCCCTGATCCTCTGACTGAACCCTCTCTAAGTGCATGAAGAACATTTACCTAGGACCCAGAGCACAGCCTTGTGGGACCTCTCAGGGGTCATCAGGGTCAAGTGGGGATGAGGCATGAAGCAGCACTACAAATGATGATGGTTCTGGGGAGATTGACACAACTAGGGGCGGGAAGAAGTTTGGGGGTGGAGAGAAAGGGAGGTGGGGCTCAAAAAACAGCTGAGGGTTTGGGAGAATGAAAGTGGTTTGGTGTGATCTGATCACATGATCAGCAACTTCTCCAGAACTTCTAATTGCATAATTGTATATTATATTTGAATATGGTATTATATATATATAAGAAAAAACATGACAATGACAACAACAACAACAGGATTTTCAAAAAAAGAATAACAAAAGTTTACAAATTTTTTTGTTTTCTTTATCAAAAAAAAAGATAAAATACAAATATTCTGTTTTAAATGTACAATTATGGACAAATTTTGACAGAAAATCATATACAATTGTAAAATAAAAAAAGAAACTAAGTAAAAAAATTCAACAACTTATGTTATATTATGTAAAAAATCCTATGATATATTGATTGCTATTATAGAGCATAAAGGTAATAAAATATCTGCCTTTTAAAAAGTTACGGTTTCACTGCTTTAATTTGTTTTAAAAAATTCTATTACAATTTTAAATTATTATAAAATAATAATTATTATACATTTAAATATTTTAACTTCAAAACAAATAAGTGATACATTGATTTAAAATCTATAATGTCATTTGTGTTCCATTTATACTTCCTGTAAAGAATAAAACACTTGGTGTCATTCTGTCATAGGAAAATAACCAACAATGTGAAGCAGAACCACTGTGACTAACAGAAAGTGGATTACTTTCCAACAACAGCAAATCCTGAAGTGTGTGTGGTTTTAATTCTTCTTATACCAGAATTATTATAATTTTTATTATGTTTTTATGAAAAAACAAACATGATACTCATTTTATGTATTTATAGTTAAACAAAACAAACAAACAAAAACCCTTCTTACTGTACAGGTTTACGGGTTACAGGTTTACCACATTAACACTGGAGACTCCTTCCAGAAACACCAAACTAAACCTCATCAGTCAACGGACACATTTTAAATTCTTTAAGAAAATTCTATTGGACTACTGTTTTAATGCAATTATTAAACAATTACGTGTAATATTTACACAAGTACACTAACTACTATACCTTTGTAATTTTACTTAATAACTTAACTGTAAAATTGTGCAAATGATTAGATAAAAAAAAAAAAAAATTCAGATTTTACTTGTGTGTTTACTCTCGGGCTACCAGTGTTTCGGCTGATTGAGATAGCCCTATCTTGCACTACTGCGATGGATGGCTTAGAGTGGTAATGAAACCCAGGTGTGTGTGTGTGTGTGTGTGTGTGTGTGTGTTAGCATTTGGGCCCCACAGAAGAGAGGGTGTAAAGTTGAACCATATGTAAAAAGCTGATAACTAGCAGGGAGTAAGGACACACTCCGTCCTATAGAATAACATATGGAAAGTTGTGGCGAGTTATATGTTATATAACCGTATATTTTGTCTCTAAAAGGGCTTATAATTACATTACTACTTACACGGCTGTAAATCTTTTTTTTCTTTTTCATTTTTTGAGCTGTAATGCCGATGAGCAATAAATGATGTGCGATGTCACCGAGAAGGTGTTTACGTCAGAAACGGACGCTGCCGTAAAAACGCTACCTTGTAGAAAAATTATGATTTTCATTTGGAATCCACATTCTGCTTACCAGACACCAGATCACGTTCAGCCTCATTGATAGTGAAAATATGAGCCTTTCAGTTTTTAATAGCGAGCCCGTACATCGAGGCCATGCTCGCTGCTTTGAGCAACACATCCATTATCAGAATTCTCAGAGGCACATCTATATAAGTGGAAAAAAAAAACAAAAAACTGAAAGATCAAGATTCCTGTGCCTCATCATTTAGAAGTCATGACTTCCTTATAACGAGAGAGAGAGAGAGAGAGAGAGAGAGAGAGAGAGATAACAGCAGTCCCAAGCGTTTGAATAGAAATGCTGCTATAGGAAGAATAAGACGTGAAAGACAAAATCTCAGACTGCTCTTCAGGTCTGAGGTGCAAACGACAGTTGTAGAGAGACGAATGGACAGACAGATTTTTAGGGATAATGTTATTCGGGCTGCATGCAATACGATTTAGATTCATGAGGCGACTATAGGATATTTAAAGATACCACTACATCTGCTACAGTACAGATACGTGATGATATTACTGAATCTGCTATGATACTAAGTGTGATTCTTAAAGCTCCCATATTTTACTCTTTCTTTAATAAATCTGTAACACAGTTCTCAGAAAGAACCAGCAGTGTTAATACTCCAGCTGAAATACTTAGACAATCCTTTATTTCACTCCTCTTCCAAACACAGTGTTTCAGTGTCTGTGCAAATAAGCTGATGATGAGCTACACTCCTCCAGAAACCAGCAGAGCTGTGCAACTACCCGGCTTCTTATGAGGTCACAATAGGAGGAAAATCTAATTGGCTTGTTTAAATCCTGTTTACCAAAATAAAAAAATAGACAAAAAAAAAAGGAAAAAAAAATTCTCAAGATTTTCTAGACCCATCACAATGTTTAAACATGAATAAAAAGTTTTTTTCAATGAATTTGCACAATAAGTGCTCTTTAAAGCAACAATTTGGCATTTAATGATATTACCTGAATCTGTTATGATATAATATGAATTAAAATAATATCCGATACAACAAGTTCTACAAAAAAATGACAAAAGTTTTTAAAATTACATTGAATTTTGTATTTATGTTAACATTATCACACCAAAAAGATAAAAAATGAATAATGAATTAATATCAGTTTAAATGTACAATTATGAACAACTTCTAAAAATTATTTTAGCAATTGATAATTTACAATGAAACAATACATCAAAAGTAAAATAATAAAAAACTAAGTAAAAATAAAACAACCTGATGTATTATTATAGTAAAAAGGCTAAAATATTAATTGCTATTATTCAGTATGAAAGTAATCTTACTTTTTTACTGAATAATAGCCTTTCAAAGAGTTAGGAGTAGGAGTAAAAGTTTTTATTTTAAAATATTATAAACACAAAGATTATTATATTTTGAAATATTTTAATTTCATAACCAAAAATGTATACATTGATCCCAAATGTACAAGGGATTTGTAATTCAATAAAACTTTCCTGTAAAGAATAAAACACTTGCTGTCATTTTGTCATAGGAAAATAACCTGTGATGTGAAGCAGAATCACTGTTACTAGCGTAAATTAGATTATTTTATATAATAAAACATTATGATGTAAATCACTCCTCAGGCCTGAGTACGCAAGTTATCAGTTTTAAACAGTTTTAAAACTTCTTGGCCCGACTTCATTTTTAGTCAGTGTGATTCTATTAAAATTTTCTCATTGTTGCATTCTTATCATTCCAATTTTTACCGTTCCGAAAATGAGTCTGTGAGAATCGTTACTTAGTTGTCTTTTCCATAGTTAACCCATAGTTTTGCTATATTTAGGTTGTTTTATTTTATTACTACAGTTAAGAAGAAAAATATATGTCAAATTACATTTTCTTCAATTTACAGGAAAAATAAAACCACTGCTAAAATAATAAATCAATTTTATAATTGAAAGATAAAATAAAGCGTACTACACTATTTAAAGATCTGTTCTGTGTTTTATATTTTAAAACAATCAAATCTATAATCATTATAACAGATGAATGTTTAAATGATGATTGAACTATTTGTTTAGGTAAAATAATGTGTATAACATAAGAAATCCCCTCAAAATACCTGACTTTATTTCAATATGCAAAATTTACACAAACTTCTTAAAAAGGTGTACTTGGTCAGGTGACTAGAGATTCTGCGAAGAAGAACAAAGATGGAGATCATGTGATTTTACATTATCATGTTCACACAAAATCTTAAAGGGTCAGAAGTGTTTAAAAAGATAAACGGATACATCTTTGAGCACGTAGCAGCTTATAAGATACACTTGTGCTGATGAGTGAGTGGACAAACCTGCTGATCCTGATGCTAAGGGTGCGCAGCATGGAAGCTCACGTGTGTCTCTACTACATAAAAAATATTGAACATCTAACAATCTTGACTCTTTGTAGGACTGTAAATCCAGAGAATTGACATAGCCAGATATGTAAGAAGATAATGCTGTTTTAAGCAAGAAGACAAGAACTTCCTGAAGGCCTGAAAGTTTCCACAGAGTTTGATTTTAACCCAAATCTTATTCAAATCAGAAATTTTGGCAGGGAGATCAGAGACAAGCAAGAAGACACATGGGAAATGGACTGTTTTCTCCAACTCGCTACAACTAGCATGTTAACATGTTAGCATTTACAGATGTAGTCACAGGGTGAATATTTTAAAGTATAAACTATGTACTAAAGTGCATATTATCTTTAATTAACTAAAAGTACAGTTATCATATATTTCTCTAAAAGTTTTGTAGGGAGAAAAAAGCATTTTGGACAAAATCTCTTCACCTACTGCAATAAATACATTCTTGTTGGAAAATCTACAAAAGTAATATAAATAAATAAATGAAAATAAATGGATAAAATGGACTTATACTTTGGATAAAATGGACTCATTTCTTTGACATCCAAAGTTATAATTCCTTGAAGTGCTATGCATAACACTATATATTCACATTATATACATTGCACATGCAGTACATTAAACACTCTCTCACTCTCTCCCTCATTTATCCTGTAAGGCATAACTGAAGGCCTGGAAAAATTGGGGCACTACACAGGATACACCCTGGGAGTAGTGCCAATCCATCCCAGGGCACGCAAACACACTCACTTACAGAAATGGCAGTTACCCTACGTACATATCTTTGGACTGTTGGAGGAAACCGGAGTACATGGAGGAAACCCACCAAGCACGGGGAGAACATGATAACTCCATGCACACAGACCCTGATGTAGAAATCAGACCTTCAACCCTGGATGAGCGACATCACAGTGCTAACCACTATGCCACCGTGCTGCCCTACATAGGATAAATGACTGCACGGTATCTGCTTACAGACAGGCCTGAAAGTCTCTAAGGCTGTGTGGCCAAATCCAAAATCAGGCACATGGAATTCTTTGGCTTGTTAGTCAATCTGTCCCAAATTGCTTAACATAGCAGAACAGACAAAACCGTTTTATAGGGCTGTACGGAAAAGACCTTGATGATATCATGACTGAGAACACAGATGTCAAATTTTTTTTTCTCTTTCTCTCTATTTCTCTCTCACACACAGATACAGGAAGTAATTAACTAGAAGAAGCCATTAAATATATGCCCTTTAAAAATAAAACTATGTATATATTGTGTTAGCTTTCTGAGCTGGAATCCTGGTCGCTATTTCAGATTGGACTGCGAAGACTGCCGTATTGTTCAGTGTCTTCGGAAATATTTATTGCCTGTAGTGTAATTCCCAAGCAGAGACCCTCGGAGACAGAGGAACTGTACAGGGTACTAGCACACAGCATTCATCAGGGCAGATTATCAACACTGTGCAACCAGACACACACATACACACACACTGCTAATGAACTGGTGAGGGATGTTTATGAGGAATCGCTTACCAACCACACAGATCAGGAACAGATGCCTTCTGGCACACAAGCGTGTGCTGGAGCTGATTTGACCACTGTTCTGATTCCAGCCTATGAAAGCCTGGAATGTCATGGTGTTTCCTGATCTCTTCACCAGATTGCCCCTTCTACTACACCACCACCTTGTAAACGTATCTTAAAGGGATGGTATGCCCTAAAAATGTATGTTTACCTTGTACAATATGGTCTACCACGGTAAGCCACTCAAATTTTGCAAATCTCTTGACTCTTAGCCTTAAACTCCCTCCAAACACGTTCTGCTTTTCCTTATTCGGAGGAATGACTGTTCCTAGTTTTACAGCTTACCAGAGTAAACAATCCCACCATCCGAACATTCCCGGACAAGGTGCTGAAGACACACCAGCCATTCGCCGGAGTAAGCTCATCAAGATCCATTTGGCTGAGTGTGAGATTAAGTGTCGAGTGCAGCCACGGGATGTGTACACATATGTAACCACGGGTTTTTGTTTGCATCTGGTCTCCTTATGCATGTTTTTCGAGCCTTGAGAGGAGGACGATGAGCATGAAAGGAAATTGCGATGAGCTCTCTTCTGCAAATCTGCTCCGCATTACACTGTGAGCAATATCAATCCGAACAAGCTGCCTCGACCTGCATGGGGTTCACCGCTGGCTCTCGAACATAGCCGTTCTGGGAGGAATTGGGCGAGCAGAAATCATTAAAGTTCTCCTCTGATGAATGAAACATGGCAGTTATGCTAATTTCAAGTAATTTGCAAAACCTCACTTGCCTTGTTGTCCTTCCTAGGGAAGTTGGATTTGGGGACTGAGTGAAATCATATTTGCTTATGGAGTCAATGTAGCCTGAAAGGTCCTCACTAATCGATCTCAGCAGACCATTTGACTATTCTGATCTCTGAAATTGTGCAACTGTCTTCTTTTTTTGACAACACACAAAACCTTGGAAAAGTTCTGGACAACCAAGTACTGCACTTGCTTATTGATCTTCCTATCCACATCAACTAGATGGCCTCCCAAGTTTCCACATAATTCAATTCAATTTAAAACAATTCAGTTCATCAAAAAGAAATAAAAAAGAAAACTATAGAAATGGTTATAAAATGTGAGAAAAGGTGTATGAATCAAAATGATCAGATGTAACCCCCTAGCTACTTAAATTAGTTTTAAAACACTGGTGCTTATGCCAAACTGGACTCCATTTTGAGTCCAGCTGAAAGTACTAATCAACCCCCAAATTGAACCAAGCTTCATATGAGTCTCTAGCATGCCTCAAGTTGGCCCAACATCAGCAAAGATACAAAGAACCATCCTTGTATCAAGACTGCCAAAGAATGTGGAATAAACTTCTTGGACACAAGGGCTGAAGACCTAACACTTTGAACATTTTTGTTGCTCTGCTAACTGCTTGCAAATATAGTTGGAGCTTAATATTAATTTTAGACACTGACCTACTTCTACTAGCAGGAGCATGGATTATGTTATGAAACTTGAGACTGGCTTATGTTCAATAATTCCACGTAGCTATTCCTGCCCAGTGCAGAAATGATCAGGCTCTCAATCTCCTCCCAAGCTTTACAAAAGTAACCATTGTAGGTACTGTTAGAGGGAGGATTGCCACAACAACTTCATGGGCTCTGGTTCGATCCTGAGCTTTGAGTCAGGACGAAGGCTTTATAAAGAGGATCACGTGTTCAAGCAGAAGGTTGACTGATGACTTGTAAATGACCCTAGACTTGACCCTGTGATGCCTATCATGTGGCTAGTGTTCCTGGACTAGGTTCAAGATTCACCATGACCAGGATAAATTAGTGACTGTTGGACTGGTATCACATCCATTGGTATTTCCCTGCATTCTGCTCATGGAACAGGCTGCAAATCCACCATTATTCTGAGTAGGTTAAACTGGGTTCCACCAGCAAGGAAATGAGCACGGTTGCCGTTTTAAATGTTGTATACAGCTTGAGGAACTTTATATTACATCAACCTTTTTTAAACTATAAAACTCATGTCCCCATGCTTTATATTTTAGACTGACAGATTGAATTGCATACACATGCTTACGAGTCCTCTTTGCTTAATTTGACGACTCTGGAGTGTCAGACTTCCCTCCAGACTCTCCTTCCCAGAACATCTTCATTCACCCCATTGGGATAAACAAATTATCCAAATGAAAAGCAAAAGCCATCCTTGCCCACATCTGCTCATGGAGTCTTCCATTCCACAGCACAACTCTTTTTTTTTCTTTTTTTTTTTGCAGCCATGAGAGAATAATAATGGGGTGGAATTTGTGTCAGCCCAGCTCAGGAAAATAAGATATCATGTCTTTCCATCGGCCCGATGTCAGCCGCTCAGTTTTGAACCCGAACGCATCATCCCCGTGCAGCATCCTAAAATAGGGGTTCAGCCAAAGTTCAGATGTCTGCAACCACCAAACAGCTTTCACTTTTCCTCTTTTTTTCTTTCTGTGAAAGGGGCAAAACAATGCCGCCTTGCACATTCGATTAGTCAATGAGCCAATGATTTCTTTTACAACATCAGCCACATGTGTAGTAGGACATTCATCTCCAGGATTTCATCATGCACCATGTAAATAACCTCATCCATAACTGGAAGAAGGAGCCTGTCAAACAGTCACATTCTGGTATTAATCTAATCTTGAGGGATGCTGGGAGAAGTTTGGTTACCTAACAGGAGCCTCAGATACAATGAAGAAACCATTAATAACATGATATTACCCAGCTCTGTGATGTAATTCTTCTGTTATCCAGTGCAGGATTTCATACTTTTGGACCAAAGACAAAATTGGATATTATGAGATATATATTTTTGAAATACATGTTTGCCATGTCAAATAATGACATGGTTTGGACATCAAATGCATAATATGATACAACGTCTTAGCCAAATGGAATTCATGCCGTAATCAGGCCAGACCTTTACTAGGTGGGGGGATTTCATTACTGCGGTGGCAGTTGAGGGTGTGGCTAAGCACTAATCTGTGTCCTCAGAAAGTAATATAACTGTTACCAATACCTCTGTCCTTATAAAGCTAAGCAGCATTTGTTGTTGTCTAGAAGCTATACAAAGTCCTAGCTAATATAATATTCTTAAAAGTATTTTAAGCCTGTATAATGAAGTTTGATCACCTGTTTGTTCATTGTGGCCAAGAAACATTTTCTGCTTGTTTATACACAACCTTACACTTATCAACAACCATCACCGCTGAAATGAACATTTCTCAGAAATAATAAAAAATTTAAAAGATCTGTTACAGTATTTGTCTACTACTACTAGTAGAACTAGTCTGATGAATGTCTGTTCATTGGTCAGAACTCACTTTTTCAATGAGAACCCGAAACCAGTCTCAGAAAAATTTCTGCCTGAATGTAGATTTTGTCACAGCATCACACAAAACTCCTGAACCAATAGATATTAATTAGAACAGCTAAATTGAATATTTTTACTGCGGTTAATTCATAAGTGATATAAGTGAATTTTAACGCTCTGGAGCTGTTTTAAGACCAAACTTTTTTTTTAGATTTTTCATCTTGTGAATCACCCTCAGATTACAGAACAATGAGTGTATATGACTGATGACGAAATAAGTACAACTTAGTGTAAACAAGGTGTAAGATACTCAACCTTGCAAAATATGATTTCTTAGTATTAGTTATATAGTACAAGTTATATATATATATATAGTACAAGTTCACAGAGAGTTCTGTTGACACAAAAAACAGACAGACATGTATGTGGGCTTCAACCTATATAGGCTTTAACTATCAACAACGGATACTTATGCTAGTATGCTAATGCATAAGTATTACAATTCGAAATGACCAACAGTGAAATGTGAATTTTACGTTATGTTAATGCATGGATATTTACTACATTGTTAAACTACTGGATGAATACTGAAAGAGGTAAAAAATAACCTAGCTGATTGAGATGTTACACTCTCTCATTTCACTCATTCTCTATAGCGCTTATCCTGTGCAGGGTTGTGGGAGGCCTGAAGACTATCCCAGTGGATTCGGGGCACTAGACAGTGTACACCCTTAACAGGGGGCCAGTCCAGTGCAGGGCACAAGCATGCACACATTCACACATTACAGGAAATTTGGAAACACAGTATATATATATATATAAAAAAAAATACATGAAGGAAACCCAACAGGCATGGGGAGAACATGCAAACTTGAACATGCATTACTCAAATGTTTGATCTTGGAGGTGCGAGGCTACAATGCTAACCACTATGGCACCATGCCATCTTGTTTTCAAAATTGATTTTACATATTCTCAACATTTCCTCAGGCCTTTTTTAAGGTGAATGTAGGGTTTAATGGGCAAATATGTAATATGTCCTGTAGGTTTAATCAATGTTCTATTAATATTAGTTATCTAAAATAGGCACATGGGTTGCTGTGAAGGACTTATGTTTAAAATGTGAATATATTTCCTTTACCGATGTATTTGTAAATGGGATATGAGCGAAACAGATCTCTAAAAGTGAGCAGGTAGAGGATGGGATAAACCCGCAGCGCTGAGATCTCCCAGCCTGGAATTGGAGTTGCTCAATCTCTCTCTCTCGAACATGCTTTCAATTTTCTCAAATCAAACACATCAATAAAAGCAAGATATCAGCATCCATACTGATACTGTTATTATAAAAAGATGAGAAAGGCTTTAATATTGGTAGAGGTCGGCAAACGTGCAGATCAGATTCTGCATTATGTGCAGCGCAGAGGTAGACCTGCTATGTTCAACGTCAGATCAAATAGACCACGCTAATACCTCCGCGTACTGTTCGCTGACATCTGTACACCCACGATGTTTTTTTTTTTCCAGCCAGTTTGTTCAAAGTGCAGGCGGAATTTCACAGCAGAGCTGGTTTTTATAGAAACCTTGTCAGTTTGTCCTAGGGCAAGTAGCACAGTGCATTCACAAGGCCACTGGGGTTAACACAAAGTCAAATTTAATCAAACTCCTATGCTGGAATTCTCTCTATTCAAGGTACTGCTTTCCGAACGTCAACATTTACTTGTCAGCTATGATGATGCTCTGCCAAATCCTGTTTCCCCTTTTCTGTAGTGTGTATATTAATTATGCTCAAAAGTTTTGATTTTATATACAAAAAGACCGTTCCCGTCTACATCAGGATTAAATAAGCAGCCGACTGCCTGACCATAAGTGACAAATTTACCACCAGGATTCGAGTGAGGATTCTACTGATTTGATTTCGTCTAGTGGCTGTGGCTAGCGACTCTTTTAACATTCCTCACTTTTTAAAGACTCATGGGAAATGTCTGACTGTTCGATGAAGTGCTGCCTGAGGCTAACTGAGCTTCTGTAGTGACATCATAAGAGTCTGCAAACCAAGATTCTGGAAAAAAATAAAAAATAAAAGCAGTACATTAAATCAAATTTTTTAAATTACACAAAATCAGCAATTTAGGTACAAAATTTACGTATGGAACATTACATATTCAGAGTCAAGTTACGCATCTGGTTAATTCAATTTTCTCATATCCCCATTCAGGAACCTCTGAAACACAATAGCTTGTATTGCTTTAAAACAGAAGTCATAATGTATATTATATCAACTTCAAAGTTTCTAGGGAAAACCTCAACAACTCATTACCAATCAGAATTCTGAATTCATAAAATGTTTTTGTTGTTAACCTTAGAGTGCACCCAGAAAGAAAAATACTCTTCCCTTCCCTGAAATCTTCAGAGTCATTCCTCACGACATGGAAGATCTGGCTTCTATGAAGACATTAGACAAGTCTAATATTACAGCTTAAATCTTGTGGCTTTTCCTGGGAAAAACTTATGAAGTCCTAAAAGTCACTTGGTTATGAACGGGCACAGCAGGTCCAGGGCTTCGGAACAGGGAGCGAAACACGATCCACGAACCGACTATCCTCCAAATAATAACCTCCTGTCAGTATGGAATGATAACACCATAACTCGCTCGATATCCCAAGGAGAGTTCTCTGAGAAACGTTTCATGCCAATGTGCGCATCTTTTTTAATTTTCCTGGGATTCGTTTCATGATGAAAAATGAAATCTTTCTTTACCACATCTGGTTTGGGAACCCTTCAGCCTCTCTATGGACAGAGCATTTGCTGTATGCAACAGAAGATGAAAGAATTATTTGGTGTAATGAAGAACTTCGCCACCACTGTTGGTTTAAGTGAAATCAATTTTGTGGCCAACAGGGTTCCAATTGGCTGCGAGGGCTATCAATCACCTTGCCGAGAATTGAACAGTGGACTCAAATGATGGGAAAATCTATATATTTAGTCTAGCGTCTGAGGACCTTCAGAGAAGTGGATCAAAAGCTGCACCGAGGAGCCAAAAGCAACAATTAAACATTCTCTTGATCAGTATGTCATCCGTGTTTATTGAATTCGAGAGTCAGTTTCAGGTCAGGCAGAATCTGGCATAAGACTGAAAGCGTGAATTTGTTGGACAGCTGTTTAAGGGTACAACGGTGGCCTGCGTGCAATATGTGACCGTCTTTAGCCCTGGGAAATGAAAGGAGAAGAAAGAAGAAGATGGACTTTAAACATCTCTGTCAGAGAAGAGGTTGTTTAAGTATCAGTTCATATTGAACCCTGGAGTGATTGTCACTTGTGGTAAGGGTCTTTAGACAGGTGAGAACAGAGCAATCAGAATCAAGTGTGTTTGAGCAAAGTGGTTACGATCTGACTCCAAGTGACTCTGAATCGACTCACTTTCCCGAATTGAATCAAACCCGCTATGTGCTTTTGTAGATGTGAGCAGTTAAACATTTTCCAAGTAAAAATAAGCATGGCGTGTGACACGTGGTTATTCAATATTGAGTCAGTCCCCCTTTTGTAGCTATAACAGCTTTCACTCTTCTTAGAAGGCTGTCCACAAGATTTTGGAGAGTTTCTGTGGGAAATCATGCCCGTTCATTCTGTAGAGCATTTATGAGGTCAGTCTCTGAGAAGGCTTGGCTCGCAATCTCCGATCCAGTTCATCCCAAAGGTGCTCAGTGGGGTTGAGGTCGGGGCCCTGTTTTAGGGCCAGTCAAGTTCGAACTCTTTATACTCTTATATACTGTACAGTACATGTCTTTATAGTCCTTACTTAGTGCACTGGAGCACAGTCATGTTGGAATGACTTCCCCAAACATTTGCCATAAAGTTGGAAGAGTAGCATTGTTCATGATGTCTTGGTATGGTGAAGCATTAAGATTGACCTTCACTGGGGATAAGGGGCCTGATTGACTAAAACAATAATTAACAGGTTTGGCCAAATACTTTTGTCCATATAGTGTATGTTTGATGCCCGTCATTTGCGCCAATGTTTTTCTTGTGCCCTTTTAACACATCCTGATTTTTGCTTTTTTAGTCTTTGCAGACCAAATTTACTTCCGCTATGACAAAAACATTTGGAAAAAACAATAAATGGTTAAGCTTTAAACAGTTCCATTGATTTCCCAAAAAATATGAATCAATCTCTATTCATTTGCTGCTTATATACAGTACATGACATGGAAATTAATCAAAAACAACAATGAAAATGTATCATTAGCTACAGTTTGAATCGCTGCCTAGCTAATTTTCCATTGGCTCTTGGAGTTGATGCTAGTCTAACCTGATGTTAGAAAAGTGGAGAAGCCAATTTAGTTACCTCAGCTTTTTCACATCGAATGGACTTTTACCTGTTTGATACAGACAAAGAATTATATTTGACTTTTTTTCTTAATGAAATATCATACTGAGGTCAGGCTAAGACTTCACACAGAGTTAGCGAGTGACTACAGTGTGTAGGTGTGTAGAATGTTACAGCACATAATTCTTTTGGATACTTTTTACATTTTTGTTAGATTACATAATCAGATACTGAAATAGTTCACATTTTCAGGTTATACAGTAATTAGCATGTCAACTAAAAAAACTAAATATACAAAAGTATTCACACACGAATGTTTAAGCTAGCAAAAATTCCTCCCATTGTGCTTTGTGCTTTTGTGGCTTTACTGCATTTACCCCCCCCCCATAACTCCCAGAGGGACGTAACGTCGAATCTGGAAGCAGAGGCTCTTCCCCGTGCCAAGGTAGCTTTAGCTTTACCTGCTCGCAGAGATATTCATTAAGGCAGGACGTGGGGGTTCGCATCACTTCAGGAGTCATTAATCACAGCTCTTAGCGCGCCGCAGCTGGTAATAATCATAACGCAGCCGCTCTCAAAGACACCGGCGATACCAGATATCTTCTCTTTCACCTGCTCTCTAGTGGCAGAGTTCCTCTTTCAGATGCCAAACACACACACACACACACACACACACACACACACACACACACACACACACACACA
>JAOVVA010000028.1:905378-919028 GCA_028565275.1 Leiocassis micropogon | reverse complement strand
ATCATGGCATTTACTGTTTACCCGCATTAAATTTCTTATGAGTTATGTGCCAACAAGAAGGCTTAAGTATAATAGAATAATTTATGATAATCAAATTTATCCAACAGAATAAATCTTAATTGTGTCAGCAATTATTTCATCCATAATGTTAGCATGAATTGAAGAACAAAGACAAGGCACCATTTTTTTTTTTTTATTTCATGACTGATTTACCTCAGGATCTGAGACTAGCTTCACACTAGCCGCACACACAATTGTAGCACTTTTTTCTGATGAGATACAGCAATATGATCTATATATAGATTCTAAAGTAAACTAGTTAAAAACAAATGAAAAAAGATGGTAATTAGTGTATAAAAATGGTCATTTGATTTATTTACTTAGGTTTGTACTAGCTTTGTCCTTAGATTAGCAAGCTAACTGTACTAGCTGCGTAACTTACCACAGGCCCTTTGTTACCTCCTATGAAATTTAATTTTAATTTGCAACGCCTCTATAAACATTTAACAAGAGGTAGTAGAATTGTGACTAACATTTACCACAGGAAATGCGATTAGCTTCATGCTAATAAGCAACGTGTACAATTGTAGCATATGGGTGTAGTCTGTAAAAAGTTTTTTTTTATTAACTAATTAAAAGAAATGGAATAAGACAATAAGTCATAATTAGTGTGAAAATAGATTGTTTGATTTGGATTTTAGATGCTTGATTTTTTTCATCCCAGCTTTTTTTTCATCCTAGCATTCTCAGGTTAGCAAGCTAACTGTACTAATTACTCACACTTAGCAGTGGCATCAGCGATCTCTACTACTTCCTTCCAAGCTTTATTTTTCTTTGACATGTCTCTATAAAACATTTACTGAGAGTTTATACTGTATATGACAAAATAAAATGCAAGTATTTCTTCCATCTTTGTGAGTAAATAAGAAGTGATCTGAGGTAGGGATTAAAGTTGTTCAGGAATAAGTTTTTGGAAAATTTAACTGTCTGAAGGGTTTTCTGGGGGTGCCACACAAACATTGCAGTCCCTATTCACTATGGTGTGCTTTCTGACAGACTGATGGCTCCTTTCCCGCATTGATGAATAGCCTCATAGCGCTAAACTGCTAGCCTCCCTTTATTCCCCACCCCCTACATTAACAAGGCCAGCCCAGGCTTATCTGCATATTCATCCCCACCCCTGCAAATGGTTCCCTCGTTCACTTAATGAGGGCATTAATTTGATACGAGCCTCTTAAATGCCGAGTGGGTTTATTGTCCAAAAGGGCCGAATCAAAGAGAGAAGAACAAGGAGAGATGTTCTGTCAGGACATTTGCTATAACAGTGATATATAAATTACACTGCTACTGATTTCGGCACATGGTAGAGGTTTTCCTGCTAAAAAATATATCACGTGCTTTACACATGTTTTTTTTTTTTTTTTTTTTTAAATCCTAAAGAAAATTTATAAAAGAAACAAAAAATAAATTAATAAAAAATTAACTTGTGGAAATAAATTAATTGAATAATCTAAATGTGTAAAAAAAAATATCACAAAATGTAAAAACTTAAAAATATTTAAAATAAATTAAATGTGTCTTATTAATGCAAAATAAAACTCATATCTCATTAAAATAATCTCATAAAAAATCCTTCTAAATAAAGAATGTAAAAAAAAAACTGATCTAAAAATAAATGATTCATGAGCAGGAATCACATGAAAAAGAAATTATGAGTAAATATCACATGGGTTTAAAAAAAATCATTAATAATAAGCATACAGTATAAAGAAGGAAATCAGTTTCAGTATCACTTGAGAATATATGAATCATGAAGAAGAAAATAAACAAATCATTTAAAAAGTTAAATGAAATCAATTAATTTTGTAACAAAATCAAATCAATTAATAACGTACAAATTTTTGTGAAAAGCTACAATTTTCCATTATTTATTTATTTGTAGTTGTAATAGAATGTTAAGTGTACAACAATCTATCAGTCTTAGTTCTGTCATTCATTGCTTATTAGCGGCTAATATCCACAAAGCTCATCTGTCAGGACGAGTAATTGAAATACACGCGAGGGGCGAGCGTTGTGCACGTATTCGAGACAAGTGCGCCAAACAACGTGAATGAATTGGCAAATTGGCATTTGATTAATATGATACTTGACCCCCATAATCCTGTTCCTCACAATGGAGTGGTGACACCTATTAAGTGCTGGTAATCACTTTTTCCTGGTCTCGTGTGTTGCAGGACCATGACATATGGCTACCTTATTGAAATAGATGCTTGAAGTGGGAGGCAAGAACCCTAATCCTAACAGGGCCCGCATTTATGGCGTCCCACGGGAGAAATATTCGACAATGTGTACAATTATTTAGCCTTCCCTGGGATCCATGGGAAACGCTTCCCAGTCTTTGAATCCTATTTGTAGTAATAATGGGATTCCCAAATTGTACTGCTTTTTGTTTAAAGGCAGGAAATGACATCTCTAACCTTGGACCAGGCTTGAAAGGATTTTTTATTTTATCCTAGTTTTTTTAAGCAGAAAAAAAATGAGGACATGGTTCAGAGATAGTTCATAGTCAAGCTAATTTTGTTTTGAAGCAGCCTGGGATGTTGTAGTAGGTGATCATGTTGCTTCAAATCTACACTGTTCCACAGCTAGAGGCCTGGGCTTTATGATAGACCTGGTCACAGTGGCCAATCTCTGGCCATTCATTTGCGGCTAATGATTTTGGAACAGGGACGCTAATAGGGCATTATGGGAGTCCCCCGCTCCCATGACAGCTGATTAATGTCGGCCATGATGACATCAGCTCCGAGAGGGACTAGATAAAAGAAGGCCAGTATTGGAGAGAGCAGGATGATGAACGACCGGCCACACCAGCGACTCATCTCATTACAGGCTACAGCCTGCTGGCCATTTAGCTAATGTAGCGAGTCATTGTGTGCCTAGGGACCCCAGACCGCAGGTTTGGAAATTAATGATACGCTAAACGCACGATATGGAGTTTGACCCCGCATAATACGCCAGCGTATTGGATTAACCTTGCCTTGTCAGGTGCCGCCATTGTCACGCCGCCGCACTATGAGCAGGTGAAAAGAGATATTCAGACATACCTGGATTTGAGTTTCGTCTCACTGGTCTCGGCTAAGCTCTAGAGAAGGATTAGGCAAAGACGGCACGCTCTGGGAGCCGGAATCCACACGGAAGGAATTGTAAAGAGCTGTTATTAAAGAGGTTCTAAAAAACCAAATTCCTGGAAACATCTTGCAAGCTGAATGGAACCAATGGATAAAAAAAGGACGAAAGAAACAGTCTATAATAGTATTCATACCACTAGAAGTCATGACCGTCTGTATTGTGGTTTTCAGTCACACATTTTTATGCAAGACTGACAGAACAACTGAATAAATAAAAGCCACAAACTTCTTAATATTGCAACAGAACTAAAACCAATAGAAAACATGACATCCCACATGATACCTTCAGTATGCTGCACACAGAGGAATGTGGACAGAGTTGGTAGAGTTTCTTATATATATGTTGTTCATATAACATATAAAGGTTGGTTTCTTTTTTTGCTTAAAACTTGCAAAAGATTGAATTTAATCAAAAAGTACACAAATCCAGTTATTCCAATCCAGAATAATGAATTACTGCTAGGAAAACAGTAAAATAAGTAAAATAGTAAAACACTTGAATTGACTCAAAGTAGCTTTTATCGTGCTTAAGTTGATTGTTTTCTATAAAAACACCTAAAACACATTATTTTCTTTACATTATGGTAAATTACCAAAAAGTAAAACTAAAAAGATATTTACATATATCTTTTTTACAGTTTAATAAGAAATGTTTAGCTTTTAAAGTTGATCATTTCCTCCTAAGCCTCTCCTTTGTTCTCAAAACAAAACAATTAAACACAAAACACAGCTTTTTGTGTACAATTTATGCTTTTACATTTCTCTGTCACTAGAAACTTCCATTACTATTAAATGAACATTATACAAATTTGCAGCATATCAAAGTTATGGTACTATGAACAAGCTAACAATTGTAAAATTATAATAAAAAAAAATTTGACAGGGTTTAGATTTCGACAGCACCTTGACTTGAAATCAGTCTCAAATATTTTACAATTTTGTGGTTTGAATTGAGCTGAAAAAGTAAAAGGTTAGTGATTTAGAGTTAATAACAGATCTAATATATATTCACTGAATCTGACTTCACCTCGACGCCTCAGATTAAATCAGACCGCCTTTTGTTCTACACCTACGCCAAGGTTAAGGGCCGATTCTGCTCATCCCAAAGGGCGAATCTTCATTAAAAGATGAATGGAACTCTGAAGAATTAATTGTAAGAACCTGAAATGGGAACAAAGACACCAGATTGAATCTCAGCTGTGAATGAGACTTTAATCAGGTTAATCTTAAGGAAAATTGATCAGCACTTGCTGGATTTCTCTGAGACCAGTAAAATAAGCGAGAAATGTGGTCATATTTTGACTAGCAGGACCTAACATTACTTTGTTATGTTTGTAGCAGCCGTAAGTTAATTATAAAAACCCAACAGGAACCCAAACATTGGATTAGCATTATAATGTATTTGTAATAACGTTATGATGACGTCCACTATTGTGACAATGTTGTTGTTCCCATTTGATCGACACTCAACTTGGCACAGGTTTTTATGCTGGATGCTCTTCCTGACGCATTCTATCCGGGATTGGGACTGGCACTGCGTCCAGTGGCTGGAGATTGGGCATGGGGTGGGAATTAAAGCTGGGCCTTCTGCATGGCAGGCAGGAAACGTACAACTGAGCCACCAATGCCCACTATTGTAATAATGCAGGTTCTGAAAATTTGAATGATTTTGAGATAATGTTGCCTGAGCGACTCAAAAACAACATTTTAAACAAGCCATTTTAAACCTTTATTTGGAACATTCATGCCAATTAACATTCTTTCGCACAATGTCTAACCAATGTCCTTTAAGTTTGTAACAGGAGATTCGGATGACACAGCAGCTTCCGACACACAATGTGTGTATCTCATGGCAGGCATCTTTTAATGTTTTAATGTTACCTCTGTGTTTCATTTTCTTTCTGAACTATTACCGTAATTAGCTCCCAACTTACTCTACTGTAATATGGTTTTTGCCCACTTTTCAATTTAATTTGATGGATAATTGCTGTTGTCTATTAGTATATTTTTTTTTTTGGTGTCTATCATTGTTATGTATGCACATTTACTAGCATCAACATTATCCCCCATAATGGTCTAGTGGTAAACACCACTTCTTACCATAGTGACCGGAGATTGAGTCCTACTCAGGCCATCAATTTATTATTAATATATTTTTTTTTTACTTGTTTTTGTAACATTGTGTTTGGGGCATTCGTTCCTTGTTATGTGATTATCATTTAGTCAAAGTTGTTTCCACATTATTTCACCATAAGTCATTATAAGTACCAACGTTGTTCCAGTGTCCATAACGTTGCCTATAACATTCTGACAACCAAAAATACCTGCTGGAAAATTTTAATTTATTTATTGCACAAAAATATCGTTTATTCATATTTTCTCTCAAATTAGCAACACTAGCTAACATTCTTGTTGTCAGCAGGCTAACATTATAATAAGGGTAAAAGATTTAGCTAAATTCTAATTAGAATAAAATTTACATTGAAAATACAATGGCCATTTCTTTATGTAGTTTCTTCAGATTACTTTACTTGTGCTTTTGACTTTTAAACATCAGAACCAGATGCATCGTGGAACTTTTTGGCAAACGTTTTACTGTATCATCTTTCTAGCAATAAAATATTTTATAAACCAAGGAATTGTTAATTAAATTTAAAATCAATAACAGGCTAATAGTATTAGATCAGTTTTAGTTTAGTTTGTTTTATTTTCAGAATGATCAAAAAAGTTTGCAGTGGTGTGACGAGTAAAAATTTAGTCGTTTAAAAAAAAAAAAAATGCAACAGACCTGCAGGTTTTTCAGAAAATTTCTTTGAATAACATTTCTTAAGAAAAAAGACTGAAAAATATGGTTAATTAAAAAAAAAAAAAAAAAACTAAATTTTAAAGCATGAGGCCCTTGTAGTCAATACGGCACAGCTGCTTTGGAAATAAATCAGAAATGCGTGCGCAGAAATTTCTGCGTTTGTTTCAGGTTATTCGGTGGTTCTTAAGGTGTAGTTGGGCTAAAAATTGGCAAACCTGCCCATAAGTTTGAGCTGGAAAAAATCAAACAAACAACCAAAAAACAAATAGTGGACTATTCGTATCTGTATTTGTGCTGAACACATTATATGATCAATCTAAATAAAATGTTCGTGGTTGTCTGTACAATTTCCAGAAAATGAATCTTGACCCGTGATCCACTGACATTACGTCACCTCGACCCAACTCCTGACTCAACACATTGAGTCATATTCATATACGGTATATAAAATCTCCCACAAGTGTAATTTCCCACAAGCATTCTGAACCAGTCATGACCTTCAAAGAACCAAGAGCTGTCTACTTACGGTCTTCTTTAAAGTGCTAAACAATTCGGCAGGGTTTCATTTCACACACACACACACACACACACACACACACACACACACACACACACACACACACACACACACGCAAACAAAAAGCAAGTCGAGGCTGTGCACTCAGCCACCGGTCACTCGTAATGGCTTCAAACCATGCAGAAAATTATTCGCTGACCCCTCGCGCACCTCGGCGTGTGGGGCAGCTGTAAAACAACCCCGGCTTTTTGTCGGAGGATTAGACCAGGCGGAAATCTGGCCTTATTATGAAAGCGCCTTCCCATTTTCCTTTCTTTTTGCTCGTCCAATATTCATTAAAGTGGGATTTCGGCACATTAGCACGGGGGAGAGAAGTAGTCCCTGGAGACGGTGTTTGCGTTTCAGCGGCGGCCCTGTAATTCTGTCCGACACTCGTGTGAAGAGGAGAGCAGGGAGGGGGGGGGGGAGAAGAAAGGATGGAGGGAGTGCCACTTACAGGGCGATTTATTACCTCCACCAGCTGCCCTCTCTGTAAAAAGGTAATTGCATCCAGTTGTAACAAGCTAATTGATTGCTAATTAGATAAATCAGCACTCGAAGAGCTGTCAGGGCACTGACGGATGGCGGACGGAGTCACATGGTGCCGGCAGGAGACCTGGATTGGGTATGATGTCGTCGAACACAAGGATCCGTCGAGGTGTACTAAAAAGCGGTTAAGGATGAGAGGGAAAAGGAGGAGGGGAGTAAACCGGGGCTGGGTAAACATGATTGATTCTAGCTGAGGCTGTCGCAGGAAAGAAGGGGAAAAAAAGGTGGGGGGGGGAGAGAGAGAGAGAGAGAGAGAGAGAGAGAGAGAGAGAAATCGGACTGAATGGACAGCTGGATGTCTGTTGTGGCTCCCCGGCCACCAGGCAGGACCGAACACTTTCTTATGCTAATGTGCACTGGGATCACATGGAGCCTCTGAAAGGCGTGAACTGATCCAAACAGGAACTAAGATGGCGGGGGTATTGTTGGGCTAATACACCAGGGCAATATCTGCTTTCAAAGCAAAGACCACAAAAAAAAAAAAAATGAGGTCAAATATTCTTGCCTTAAATATTCGACTAGGACTTTTGTTAGAAGTTAAACTAAACCTTCTTTGATTTAAATTAAATTTTGTTTCACCATAGAGGTCAATATGGAGTGCTTGAATTTGGGATGAGGCTGGAATAGTCAGGAATAAAACACTCCATAATGCAAAAATGCACAATGCAAAAATCAGAGCTACCATCCGGAATATTGTGGCTCACACTTCATTTAATTGGTGCTTAGTGGTATCGCATTTTCTTTACTATTATCACTGTACGTGCTTGTTTTTTTTTTTTTTTTTTGCTTCTAAACAGATTAATAATATTTCCATTTAAAGGAGCAATCTGTATGGGTGTGTATGTGTGTATGTGTGTGTGTTCTAAGGGATTTCGAACATCAGAATGTAAATGTGGTCCTCAGGCTGTCCAATAAGAGTCAGGACATGCCACTGCTACCGTTTAACCTCCCTAATTATGCAGGCATCACTTTGGAGTTGCCATGGCTACGGACCCCCGTTGGCAAGCCAAGCCGCTCCGCTTTCGGTCTGGTAGGGAACCGGCAAGCGGAGCGCTTCATGGCACTCCTATTTTAAATAATTTTTTGGCCTGTTTTGCCATCACTGAGAGATTTTTTTTAATTTTCAGGAACAAAATGGCATCCAGCGACACCAAATATACCAGGGGTTGGATGCCAGTATCGGGTTACAGTGGCAAAGCAGTGGCCTCTGAGACTGCAGGGGGGCTGACTATGATTCTTTCCAGTATCATCCCTCTAACACACGCAGACACATACACACACACACACACACACACACACACACACATACACACACAGCTGACCTGCTGGGATGAGGAAGGGGGGGTTTGAAACACACAGGCCTATTGAGTTCCAGCCCCGCTGGCATGCGACATGCCCATTCTCTGCATGCTGCGGCAGCGCAGTGGGTGGCATCGAGTCCAGCGCAGTTGCTGCGTGATTTACAGCCCAGCGCTGCAGAGGGGTTTGTTATAACAGACTAGTTAGCATAAATACGAGAAATTCTAGCCTTCTGCTGTTAAGTGTGGAATAAAACCCGACGGGGTGTCGATGTGTGCGATGAAGCCGAGTAACTGTTACCACTCCCGAAAAGCCATTATTGTTTTTTTTTTCCATGACACTACAGCTTTCTCGATCTCCCATTGCTTTCTATTCTACACTTCTACCTGTAACATCAATTTCCTGTTTATTACTGAGCTTCTTGGGATACTTGACGATTGCTATAGCAACCGGACAGTCACATGGCCTAGGAATGTTGTTATTTAACAACTAAAAAATAATTTTATATATACGACGTTTATGGAAGGAGTCTCCAGCGTCGATGTTACGGTCTAACATTAAAAGAAAGAGAAAAACGGAAGGGAACGACTGTTTACAGGTGCTATAACGTAAACAAGACCATTGTTCCAGAGCATTAAATGTAGCTATTCGTGGTAAAAATGCACAAAAGTTAAATTATACTGTACATTTAATAACAGTTGAATCTTCATGATGTAAGATAAATACAAGATGTACAAAACTGGACAATAATTCACTTGCTGAAAAACTCCTGTAGTGCCTCATTCCTCTTCTATAATCCTTTGTTCATTTTATTCATTTATTGTTCAATGCTGCGGAACAAGTTCTCAAAGCGGTTCCGTTCTCCGTCCTCTTTTCTTAAAAAGTTCTCTAAGACGCAGTTTGTCGTATAACAGTTTAAACTCATCTGTCCCAAAGACTTTGCCATCCTGGAAAACTTTTCCCTCAGACTCTTATAAATCACTGACACTGGAGAATCCTTAATCCTAAACATCTCCTTACCAAAAACTGTAATCATTTAAAATTCTCTTCGTCTAGAACGATCTGCCATAAAGCACGAACTCGGCTTTCTGACCAATCAGATTGGAGGATCCAGCTGCTGAGACGTGTGAAGTGAAGTAGCTTTAACAAACTCTTCTGCTCTTCTTCTCAGGTTACAGTAAGCTATAAGCGTAGACGTCCGAAATGCCTCCCAGTGCCAGACATGGTGTAATGCGATGTAAATCAAGCTGCCATACTCCATGTAAAGCTTCCGGAGCTCTCTCTCTGCCATCATACCCCCCCCCCCCCCCCTTCATGCCGGGGTCTGAAGTTTTTTGCTTTTTTCTAGCCTAGTCCTCATATGAGCAAGTGTACATGTGTGTGCTTTAGCGTTCACTGTCAGGCCTCCTGCTGGTGCCTTCTCTCTCGCTTGTCAGACCACCTGTCCTTCGCTAGAGCTCACAGGCCATGTAAAGACAAAGCCTTCCTTTACAGATGGGAAATTAGCGAGACTTTGGGACGAGCGCTGAAATGCCCGTCAATATGAGAATTCATTAGCGCCGATTAGCAGAGAGCTGGATGCCACCATTTTGACCCTTGCATGGACGATGAAGAATCATTCCTATATTTTTTTTGTAAAAAAAATTAAAAATAATAAAAAACCTTTTGGGGTGGAACATCACTGTCTAGACGGCCTGCAGGATAAAAGAGGCGGCGAGCGTTCATGCGTGTCTCTTCCTCCGCCATTGTTCCTCTCCCCCCCTTCAGATCTCGTCCGCCTTTTTGTTGGAGGACAATGTGCTGTCACCGATGCTTCCTAAACTTGTAAGGCTGTGGCGCTTCCCCCTGGCGCGAGCACCAGCCGTGCCAATCAAGCCGAGGTCAAACGTCAAAAATCCAGGGAGGGTCTATAGGGGGCATCGCCACGGAAGAGTACCATGAGTACCATACAAGGCTAATCATGATGATGCATGTAACACACTTCCTGTCTGTGTAGCTAGCATGAATGGCGTGAACGAGAACATTAACATGGGCTAGCAAGGACTTAGCTCAGACACTAAAATAAATGTTTTATAAGATCATTTTAACCCAAAGTATGGTATGGTCTGCTATTTAAAAAGCAAACAAAAAAAAAAACAGCATTTGTTTAATCATTAAGGGGAAGCATCAGATCAATTAAAAACCATTAAAAGGTTCCATAACATAATGAATGATACAAAAATTCTAGAATCACATGGAAAAGTGACAGATAAAAATAAAATAGGTGTAAAAACCATTCATAAATGTAAATGAATCTAAACAATGAACTGCCAAAATAAAATAATCAAATATACACACACAAAAAAAAGTTGTAAAGATACGAAAATCATTAACATTAAGAAATCATGTAAATGTGATTATGAAAACTTAAAAATTGACCTTTGAAACTAATTCTAAAGAAATCGAGTGAAAAACAAATGAATAGTTTAAAAAGCACGTCAAAATGAATGAATCATGTGAACTGCAATATGTTTTAA
This sequence comes from Leiocassis micropogon, assembly GCA_028565275.1. Classification (NCBI taxonomy): domain Eukaryota; kingdom Metazoa; phylum Chordata; class Actinopteri; order Siluriformes; family Bagridae; genus Leiocassis; species Leiocassis micropogon. Next base: position 908,114 of record JAOVVA010000028.1, on the reverse strand, counting down.
AACATTAGTTGTTTAGGACAAACAAAAAATATATGAAAACAAATTAATTTGGTCGAAATCAAATGTGATTTTAATTGAATCATGTGAAAGATTAGCATGACACAATCTCAAAAATAATGATTAATGAATGAACACAGTGGGGGAATTATGTGAAAGTAAAAGAATTTTGTATAAATCAGCCTTGAAAATAAATGAATCATATAATCACATGTTCAAATGAATCATATGAAAGATGAACATGAATCATTTGAAAATAAATGAATCATGTGCAAAAACCAAATGAAAGGAAAATTAATTCTGTAAAAACTTAAAGAATCAGATAAAAAAATGAATCATGTGAGAGATGAACATGTCAGAAGAAATGAATCATGTAGCAAATAAATCATAAATCATTTGAAAGCAACAAAAATTATGTAAGCAAACAAGAACAAATAATGTGAAAAAAAAACACAAATAACGTGAAACCGAAAAAAACAAATAATGTGCAAACAAATGAATAATGTGTAAGAATCTGACACAAACAAATGAAACTGGATCATTTTAAATGACTTTGGAAATGAAAATGAATCAGAGTCATGTAAAAGGGATTCTTTAATTAAATCATATGTATAAATTGCATGTAAGGAACTGAATCATATCACCAAATGATTAAATAGATCACGAAAAAACAAACGAATCATATAAAATCCAGATATGCAAATGAATCACGCTAATGATTAGTGAAATACTGAAAATAAAAGAATCACATGAAAAGGAGAAAAAAATATTTAGGTGTAAAAAACGAGTGTGAGCATAAATGAATCTTGTACATGAATTTGTAAAAAAAAGAAAAAGAAAAAAAAATCACTTATGAAAGACGCAAACAGTTTGCTAAATCCTACATGAAGATGAAAACGAGTCTCTGTGAGGAAGTTGCTGAATGGAAGCCACGCCTCTTCGGCAAATATTTGTGCAGGATAGTTGTTTTGTTTTTTTTGTCTCGTATTTCTTAGAAATTCCCTGCGGACCAAATCATTTCATCAGTGACCTCGGCTTCAATATTTCCTCCTGAATGACTTCCGGAGAAAGAGAGAGAGAGAGAGGAAGAGAGGAAGAGAGAGGGAGAGAGAAAGCCTTCTCTCCTTTTCTCTGTCACCTTATCAGCGCCCCTAATGACTACATCTTTTCTTTGCGTAATTTATTCCCCGGCTTGCCTAAGAGGCTCCGTCACAATGCGCCGACTCCTGTGCGAAAAAAAAGAAAGCAAAAAAAGAAAGAAAGAAAGAAAGGAAGAAAGGAAAAAAGCCCAAACACACACAAAGCCCATGTTAATTTCCTTATTATCGGACGCTTTAATTATTTGTCGCACGTGATAAGTGCTTTCAGCGCGCTCCGTATCAGCAATAACCTTCTGGCAGAGGCGTCAAGGGGGCCATGTTGAGCTCGCTGCGTTTTTATTAAGACAATGCAGTGCAGAGCGAGAAAGAAAAATCCACACACCCTTTATTATGCTGCCTCCTCTTCCAAACAGAGGAATAAATATTATAGATTAATTAATCCGTGCTGATTATAATTTAATTAGGTTACCTCCAGAGGATTTTTTTTTTCCTTTTTTTTTTTTTTTTTTCAAGCACTTTTGTTTTTAGGAACATTCCTGTCACGTTCATTTGCACCGAGGTTGTAATGACACACTCCCCTCTTGTTGTGTTCACACTTCATTATAGTTTTAACACAAACAGTCAAAACATTTTAGAGCGCCTCACTACATTTTGTGTACACACACACTCGTTGTGCTTAAAAAAAAAAAAGTTTTAATTTAATTTTATTATATTAAGCAGAACCCTTTATTTTCTGTACAACACACAACAACATACTTCTGGCCAAATCTTGGACTTCAGTGCAATCATTTGTTTTTAAAATCACTTTGTACATGCCTTTGTTTATCCAATGTACTTGTTTTATATAATATTTTAACAATTATTTTTTGTAATTAAAAAATAGTTGAATCATTTGGTTTACAAATTTTATTTTTAAACTTTTTTCTTAAAATTTCATGTGATTTCACTTTAGTGAAAAAAAAAAGTTTTGCTTTTTCATATGATTTATTTTCTTCCTGTGATTTTTGGAACTGATTATTTTTTTTCTTCGGATTTTTTTTTACAGTTCATATATTTTCTTTTTTTTTCCTTTAATGATTGTTATTCTGCAGTTGATTTCTTTTTTCACCTATTAAATAATTAGTTTTTTTTCCCATAATTTGTTTTATTCTTGTATGAGTTTTTAACTTAACTTTATCTATTAAATGATTACAAAAAAAAAAAATGTAGATTTTGTCATTTGGAAAAAAAAATGTTCTGTGATTTTTACAGTAAAAAAAATATTTCAAGATTTAATGTTTACCTGTTGGTACCTTAGAGGGTTATGGCTATGGGTTACTGATCAGAAGGTCAATAGTTCAAGTCCCAAGCTGTCCATGTAGGGCCCATGAGCAAGGCCCTTAACCCTGTCTGCTCCAGGGACCCTGCGCTCTGACCCCAGCTTCCTCACATGCTGAGATATGAGAAGAATTTCACTGTGCTGTAATGTATCTATGACAAAACAAAGGGTTCTTATGTTCTGATTAATTAATTTTCACAGTAGCGTAAGTACGCATTACTGATTATTAAAGAGTTGAAGGTTGAAGCTAAAAATAATCTGCTGATCTTTAATGTAATCAGTGATATTATTATTATTATTATTATTATTATTATTATTATT
>JAOVVA010000028.1:877324-891823 GCA_028565275.1 Leiocassis micropogon | reverse complement strand
ACACCACGCACTGCACCACGTTCCCTCTGATCCTCCAGCACTGCTCGCCTCATTCCACCATCTCTCAGGGATCGAGGACGGCATTCATCTTCTTCTCTTCTTCCCAGTTGTGTTGGACTAATGGCAGTTATTAACCTAGTTAACCCAGTGTAAGTATCTATCCAGTGATGTAAACTTTAAAGCACTTTTTGCAAGTTGCTCTGGATAAGAGCGTCTGCCAAATGCCTTAATGTAAATGTAAATGTTTTTTTTTAAACATTATAATCTTATACTGTAAGACTGTAGCGAGTCTCAGTATTAGGCAAATACAACCTTAGACAAACTATGACATATAACTTTTTTTTTTTTACCATGCCATTATTTATTTAACAAAATAAAGGCAAAAAAAAAAAAATGTGAGCAATTCTAAGTACAACCTTGGTGCTATCAGAGGATTTCAGGTGCTGCTAACCACCAGCCTTTAATTAATCGATCATCAGCAGATGTGCAGACCTCTATAAAAAGCAGAAGTTTTGGCTGTTTGTTGGTGTGGTAAAATTAGGGCAAAAGAAGGAAGGACATACGCAATGGTCTTAGTGAATCAATTGTTGCTGCATAAATTAATCTGGAAAGGATTATAAAACCATTCGAAAACAACTTGGATTTCAACGTTCAACAGTGAGAAAGATTATTCACAAGGGGAAAAACTATTCAACACACAGCTATTGTTCTTTTTGGGGCTTTATTTTTGTTGAAAATTTTTTGGTTGAAAATGTCTTTGTTGGTACGGTAAAAAAAAAGTTGTTCCGCATCTGAGGTTGTATTTGCCTAATACTAAGACCCACTGATCAGATCATTTTTATTATATTAGAGCACAAGAAATCATAGAATTAAAAGAGGGATCATTTACATTATGTAGGTATGTGTTTGTAATAAGTTTATGTGTGTATGTGTGTATGCATGTATATACTGTATGAATGTATGTACAGTATGTATGTTTGTGTATGCATGTATGTTTTTGTGTATGTACAGTATGTTTGTATATGCAGTATATGGATATATGATTCTAGTATGATGATAAGTATGATTTTATGTATGTTTTATGTATGTATGTATGTTTTTGTGTATGCATGTATATTTCTAACTATATACAGTACAGTATATATGTAGAAATGGTTTTATGTACTGTATGTATGATTTTGAGTATGTGGGATATATGTATGTATGTATGTATATACAGTATATACTGTATCTATGTACAGTATGTACTTTTTATGTATGTATATATGTATGCATAGTTTTATGTACTTATGCATGTATTTATGTATATATTATGTATTTATGTATGTATTTACCTGAAGAAGTCCCAGCTTCCACCACCAATCCTGACCACCTTCTATAGATGGACTATAGATGGACTAACCCAGGATATCGTGATCATCCTGAGCAGCTGCATGAATTATGCATGAATTTATATACAGTATGTATGTTTGTATGTATATACTGTATGAATGTATGTGGTCAAATGTCTATGTATGTATGTGTTTGTCTTTATGTTATTACTTCTGTTTATTCATTTATATTTACTACAATTGTCACCCCATAGGTAATCTTTTTGAACAGTAAAAAGTTTGTTGTGTTATTCGTAAACAATGACATCGTCCCATGAGGCATGTCATATTGTGAGCATAGTGTGTGTGTTGGTGTGTGTGTGTGTGTGTGTGTGTGTCCTACTTGTCCTATTATTCCAGCTCAGGTGTTATAAATGTGTGAGGTGTTGCACTCACTCGCAGCTCTGAGCTGAAAGTGAGAAGTTAACAGTGGAGACAGCTGTAAGCTACTGATCGCCCCAGTGCATTGTGGGTAAGAGCTCTGCAGCCTGTCAGTCAGAGAGCGGTGGCCTGTGGAGGTCACGCCTCGACGGGCCAGTAAATAAGAGATTATGCATCGAGCAATAAAACTGCAAAGTATGTCGGATTCGGTGTGTATCTCCACACTGCGTACGTGCGTGTGTGCTCAGGGTGTGTGAGTGTGTTTGTGTGTGTGTGTGTGTTGTGTGTGTGTCTGTATGTGTGTGTGTGTGTGTGTGTGTGTGTGCTGGGTATTATCAGGAATGCAATATTCACGGCTGAGTTTGCACTTTCAGAGCAAGGCCTGGCAATAATTCGGAACATGGCTGTAAAATGGCGAGTGAGAATCACACATCCTGTACTGGAACTGCCTTTCTTTCTTTCTTTCTTTCTTTCTTTCTTTCTTTCTTTTTCTTACCTTTATCTGTAATCTTGTCTTGTCTATCAGAGTCCTTTATTTATATGTGGAAAAAAAAAGCATGTACAGTTCAATGGAAAGATACATTGTTCATTTAATATTTTTAGTACAGTTTTTTTATTTTAAAACAGTGAATATACAATTGTAGCTATAGATAGTTTTTAAAAATAAATAAATAAATAAATAAATAATTGTCTGATAGCCTGGTAGATCATCCATCTGAGATTTGCAGATTGTGTATTTATTGTAAAATATTGTTTATTTATTTATTCATTTATTTATTTACTCATTTACTTATTCATTTATAAGTAAACATGTGTCATACCTGACTTTTTTTCTTTATCTATATGTTTTGGTAAAAATAAATAAATAAATAAATAATTGAATGAATAAATGAATAAATAAATATAAAAAAAAAATCAGAATAAATAAATTTTGTACAAAGCAATTGATTGGATTCTTAAAAAGGTAAATATATCATATACATGACATTATACAATAAAAAAGTGATAATATGTTTTAATTAAAAATATATATTTGAAATAATTTCAGTTAAAAATAAACATATTTAAAATTTAAATTATATTTTAAATATTTTTTGTTTTCATTTATTAGTTGTTCTTTTTTTTGCCTGGGGGAAGGTTGACAGATCACATGATTAGATAAAAAACAATCATTTTTTTAATAAATGTGTGATATTTTATTAAAATAAAACGTTTTTCAAGTAAAAAGAATTTAAAAAGTAACTGAATTTTTCCCCCCAGATATCCAGTCGAGTTAAAATCAGTTCACAGAAAATCAGAGTTCACGCATTTAACCCCCAAAACTCCTTCATTTAAATAAATAAATAAATAAATAAATAACTGTTAAACTCATCTCCTGATTATGCTGATGCGTTCGGAGCCTCTCCTAATTGTGTGTGTTTTAAAAGCCATTTTCTGTTAGACTGCACAAATCCATTATACCTGCGTCTGTAAATAGCGAGGGAATTAATGTGTGTGTGTGTGTGTGTATGTGTGTGTGAAAGAGAGAGAGAGATGCCCTCACGGTTATCACTGCATCTCTCCATGAACTTATCAATGCTGTTAGGGTCGCTGTTAATAAGAGCTGGGGCTTGTGTGTGTGTGTGTGTGTGTGTGTCAGGGAGGTGGAGAGGGTCCAATCGCTACTGATAAACTCTGACTGATGGGTTTTACACACACACACATAGAGAAGAGAGAGACACAGGTAGAGAGACAGAAAAAGAAAGAGACAGACAGAGAGAGGGACAGACGGGCAAAGAAACAGACAAACATAGAAATTAAGAGTGTGACACAAACTCAGAGAAGGAGACAGAGAGAGAGACAGACACACAGACAGAGAAATAGATATAACAGATGGACAGTCAGACAGAGTGGTGGAGAGAAAGTAAGAGATAGACAGACAGAGACAGAAAGAGAGACAGAAAGAGAGACAGACTGACAGACATAGAAACAGACAGAGAAAAAGAAAGACAGAGAAAGAGACACACAGACAGAGAGAGAGACAGGGACACAGATAGAGACAGACAGACAGAGAGAGAGAGAGAGAGAGAAAGAGGTAGATGATTAAACAGTCACCTCTTCTGTAATTCTCATAATAACTCTGTCAGTCTGTCTCTCTGTCTGTCTGTGTCCTGAGCTTCGTCTTCAGTTCTCACACTCAGCGCATAAACTCTAAAACAGAGTTCTGAGGAAGATTGTTTTGTTTTGGAGTGCTGACCTCTGTGACCTCTGCATGCTCGTCTCTCAAAGACACAGAGTTTTGTTTCAATCCACCAGGAACAAAATACAATATAAACATGTAAAACTCCACTGTATCCATTTTATCTTGAAATAAAATCGCTAAATACTTTTAAAGATCATGCTCTCTCTGCATTACTGTCTGAATCTGTTTGAATTCTTCTGATTAAAATCCGAGTGGTCTTCCGTGAGGACAGAACACTGGACACATCCCCCACCCCCGGGGCAGACCCGGAACATTCCATACGGCGCATCGTTCGGGTTTCTTGGCGATTGGGTAATGAAGAAAATGTCCAGTGAAAAGTATCATTTATTTTTCCCGCGATTGTCAGTGAGGAGTTGAAATTGTCTGATTAGCATGGATGCTAGTCGGCTACTTTCTTTTTCTTTTTGCTAATTCTTTAACCCTCCAACCCGTCCAAAGCCACACACACACACACACACATACACACACACGCACCATTCGAACTTTTTGTAAGTTGGATTTTTTCGTATGTTGAAATATGTTTTGACATTTTCTTTAATACAGTGTTGGAAATTGATTTCTTAAAAAAACAAGCTTTATTTTCATTCTATTTTTTTTAATAATTGCTTTTCCAAGCTCACGCTTTCCAGGCTCCCCAGAATCTTTTTGTTTGTTAGCGATCCGTCTGCTTTTATTAAATGCATATGATTAAACAGTTTATTACTGATGGCCGACGGCGAATAAACGATTCCCGACCGCATGAATGTTTAATGCACCTAATATCTTCTGTGTAAAATAATTGCCGGCTTATTACATTGCGGCGACAAATTAATTCTGTTTACATTGTGTGTGTGTAAATAAATTAAATAAATGGACTGTGTGTGTGTGTGTGTGTGTGTGTGTGTGCGCATTCATCTCCAAGGGGTTTTATCTCTAAGCCAGTGATCAGAGAGTTTATCTGTCTAATTACATCGCAGGTCTAGCCTTAAGAGGGCCGGGCTCAGGAGGGAAAGAGAAAGAGAGCGTGTATGTGTGTGTGTGTGTGTGTGTGTGTGTGTGTATGTGTTCCCACACTCACCCCAAGCTATCCTTTTACCTTTTTATCAGGACCCCTGTGTAAGGGAAATTGGGGTCCCGATTCAAACATACGCAATGAGATAAAATTCACACACAGAACGCACGAAAGAAAGAAAACGGATTTGAATTATCAGTTCGCTCCCAAACCCAAGCCACGGTGCAATCTCTGTCTCTTGCTGACTTTATGATATTCATTAGATTGTAGCTTTATTACTTTTTCATCTTTAGAGCGCTTTAGGATTAAAACGTAACCGTAAAAGATCATTTCACTTCTTTTGGATTTATACCATAGAAAGTAAATAAGATTTTAAAAAAGGAGCAAAAAAAAAATGTTTGTAGCAAAACTAGAAAATCTCAGCTAAAAAAGGAAAATGTAAAAAAAGAAAGAATTGTGTATGTTAAACTAGTTATGTAAAGTTAGATAAAATGGAAATGTGGCTAAAAGTTGTGTATATTGTTTATAGCAACAATATGGTGAATTTATTTATTTATTTGGTAAAATCACACTTTCTGAAATAAGTCAGAATTAAAACATTAAATTTAAGTTTTGCGACATATTCATGACAATAGAGTTCATGTTTGTTTGTTTTTGGTCCCTAACATTTATTGTATCTAATCAGATTTAAAAAGTGCAATGTGATGTTCTTTTATAAATAAAAATGTTGCGCTAATGGAAAGTTATTGTGCTAGAAAAGAGGAAATAAAAAACTAGGAGTTTTTTTTTTTTAATTGTTTGTAAGAAGAATGCATTACTCCAAGATGTGATATGAGGGAGTATCAGCATCTCCAGGTCAGTACAGCTGATTTATTTCCTATAACAGCAACATTTTCAAAACCTTGATGTGTTTTATTCCTCTTATACCACAAATACCATTTCTAATTTGTAATGCTAAGTCAATATATCATGTCTTTTTGAAATTTCTCCCCTCAAAATTTTCATTCTTGTAATTTGTATGTTGCGAATCACAGTAAAAGAAGTTATTATGTACAGTTTGATTCTTTGTGCATCTTTGGGTAACACCTTTTTCCAAAAACTGTGAGTATGAAAAACAAAGTTAAAAGCACATTTACTATATTTAAGCTTAAAAATATGCAAAAATACAAATTTTCTACAAATATATATTAATTCAGGTACTGAAACTGGAACTTGTAAGTTATCAAATGTGGTTCACCTGATTAAAGATTAATAGTTATTTTTATTTATATATTTATTTATAATTTTTCATCCTTCAAGTGACAAGCTCAGTAAGTAGGACTCACATCTTTTTCAATTCCCAGACCCCTATCACACTTTCTGTGATTATTATACTATTTAAAGGCATATAGCAGCTTGACTTTGTTGTTTATTATCGATAAAGGCGAATCCATTGCTCTCACTTTTTTCTCAACAGAAGCACTTGGTTTCATTCAGGCGCTCCCCTGCAGGAGCTGTTATACGATCCCAGGGAGCAGGTTAAGGGTTAAACAGCTCTACTTGTCGGTGTCTCGTATCCGTGGGTGGTGGCATTAAAGAGATAACCCTCTGAGACACACACACACACACACACACACACACACACTTTATTATTAACCCCAATGTAAAGCCATCCACGCTTTACGTTCCCTGGTTAGACACCGGAGCGCTCACGAGGGAGTTTAATCTCTAATCCTTCTGATCTTTAACCCGCATCTGGATAAATTCAGCATCCGAATGGATCTTTATTCATATTTCATTCATGAAGGAGTTTAATCTGTAATGATTTTTATTATGTCATGTATGAAAAACCTCTACGCCAAGTTCAAGGTTTATATTGATGTAGTCATTCTAATACTTTAAACAAGATCATTAGCATACAGTAATACACTAGAGGATGTGCTGCTTTAGGAAAATCTTCAACTTCTGGGTGAAACCAGAACTCCTGATTCATCACAGCACTGCAGTTTTGATTATTGTCCTATAAGTATGCAGCGCTTTCACAAAAATATTTCTGAGAAAACACCAAACTGCTGAATAGTTGCTCAACTCTGTGATGTCACATGCCTTGATCTCCTACAAATGGGCTACACATTAGACATGGACCGGTGTTACTAGATACTTGCAAATCACCTACAATGTACTTCTGATTCTGTTACAAACTGCACAAAACTTACAATTTACCAAAAAGAATTTACCAAGACTTGTGGAGGTTCATCAAAAATTACCATGATTTCTTTCCAACCCCCTACAATTCGTCAAGACTTTCTATATGGTCTATATATTATCATGTCCAGAGTTTGTCAGCACATCTGTTTAGAGCAACCTTTTTTATTAATGTTTAAATGAGCAAAATTGTATATAATCAATCACATGATAGCTAGCAAAAAATAAGCACTTGGCGAACAGTCTAAGCCAAGCTTTAACCTGTGGTTCACTTCTACCCTACATAGTGGACTACAGGTTTATTAAAAATGCAGCCACCCAGACTAGTTAGCTAGCATGGTGTTAGTTACGAATTGATCCACAATGCAATATTGCAATGTGATCACATTTCAGGACAGTAGCAGTACTTAGCAGCAGGACTGTCAAAATTCTTGACTAGTCGTGGATTGAAATTGTCACAGATCGTTGCTAAATCATAGCTAATCAAACTCTAAAATCTATTACAAAGAGCCAACAAACTAAATTTTAGAAAAATGCTTAGATTTAGTGTTTATGCAAATTGTCATGAAGTTTAACCTATCTATTAGTTTAGCATAGTGGTAACTTTTTTAATAAATAAAACAAAATTAACCCCATTCATTATAATTACTATAAATATAGTAAGTATATACAGTATGTTAATTATTGACATGTACAGTATGGTATGCCCTATTCTTGGTGAAAATCTAGTACAATAGTCAGGTAGAAGTCGAAAAATAGTAATAATAAATAATAGTAATATAATAAATGGGTTCTGCAGACACAATGGGCTCAGTGATATATGGAAAGTGGAAAAAGTAAGCCATTCCATCTGCAATTTAAAAAATCTAATCAGTAAGTGGTTAGTGGTTATATGATACGAAAAGTTTATATGATATGAAAAGTTACTTCTGTGAAAAAGAAAAGCTTTAATTGCTGGATTAAATTAATATAATGCTAAAAGTTAGACATTCTGTTCATTCTGTTATATATATATATATATATATATAAGTTTACTATGGATTGCTAAATTGAGTTAACTTGGAATAAGCTGAAAAAGGTAAAACCACTGGAAAAATGTTCTGTATTTTCATTATCACAAACAATATACATTTATTTTAAGGTGTGAACATGTACGAAACAAAACAAGTTTTAATGGAAAACTTGAGTGAGGGAACAGGGATTATGGAGTATTGAGTGAACAATGTCAGTATAAGGTGGTAGAAAAGTGTACTGCAAATTTCAATTGCTCACATCACAATGAACTTGTGTTTCTGCCCAAATTTCCTGGCTAGTTTCAGACAGACCTGGCAACCCTGGTAGTATTAGCTCATGTATCAGAATATGGTTAAAAAAAAAAGGCTGCCATTGTTTTTTGCGAGGTATAGTTTGAAAGCAGCTTTTGATTTCCAATTGTTTCATTGCCAACATTTAGGATGAATCTAATTATTGTATGCAAATAAAAACACAACCTGTTTGTGTATAACATTTCTAATACAAGGAATATTGGAGGATTGTTAAGGATGAGATGAGAAAGAAAAACTATCTATACCAGGGGATAGTAAATAAAATGTGTAATGCAGACACTTTAAATTAGAAACTCAAGAGCACCATGGTCCAGGCAAAATTTAAGAAGACTTCTCTAAGATTTTTCTAAGAAGATTTTTCAGTGTTTAAACTGTTAGTTTTTACTTTTGTGATGGAAATTATGTTGAGATATGGCAACCCTGATGGTGTTAGCTTTTTTAAGGTATTTTTTTTTATCAAGCTGATAAAGTCAACATTGTCTTGCTATTGGTAATAGTAGTTATAAGGAGCGAGCACATTTTTACACAAATGTTGAGGATTGGTTAAGAATAAGGTTAGCAGTTGGACTTCTACAACTTTGGCTTTGTGATACTGGGTTTTGATATAATACATGGTTAACGAGATGGAACTCCTCCCTCATAACCGTACGTGTTTATTGAACGTAACATTATACTGGACTCAGCTTGCAAAGTGAAAGCTTTTAATGAGCTTCGAGGAGAGTTGAAGCCGGGGTGGTTCGCATTATCTTCAGTTCTCCCCTAGACGTTCTACTAGACATCAGGGTTTTTTGATCTGTCTCCTGCATCGGACCTCCGTGACTGCAGCATCATGGAGGTTATATGGATGTCAGTGCTGCAAATCACGCTCTAACGACAAAGCCATATGCTCCAGGCCTGAATCCAGTCATTGTCTCGTATCCGTCCGTTCCCATCTCCAATCTCAGTCGTCCTGTGCAGTGTAGTGTAGACGTGCTCCATGTTTGATCAACTTCGCTCACAGCTGTTCAGCTTAGCTGTCCTAACTATAAACCTATACAGTCCCAGGATTAGATTTAAAGAATTCAAGGAATCTTTTAGAAGATATGTTTTTTTTAAAGACCAGCAGTAAATACAGAATGTTTTTAGACATAATAATAATAATAATAATAATAATAATAATAATAATAATAATAATAATAGCTAAACAATAACCATTTGTATTATATGTAATGATTTAAATTATATTACCATTATTAAATTATAGCTGTCACCATGATTTCTTTATAGAAAATTATATTATAACAACTATAATTAACTATAGTTGTTAGATTAATATTATATCATCGAAATATATATATTTGTTAGCATTTACATAAAACAAAGGTTTTCTGCAAATGTTTTCACTCAGCTCCTCAAAATTGAACTAACATTCCGTATCCGAAACTTTTTTTTTATAAATTATTGTGTTATGGTTATATACAAAGTAAAGAACAAAGAGAGAAAGAGAGAAAAAATCTTGTTTTTTTGTTGTGTCTGGGTGATTTTTTTATTTTTTTGTGCGTGTGGCATCTGTTCGTGTGATAAATCAGTGATTCTGTGGGCCACGGGGCCTCCTGGAGCGGCCATGCTACACTGATCAGCTTCCTCGTGTGTGACCAGGAGCATTGTTCTGCCAAACACACACTCACACACCACTTTGCCGACAGAACTTCGTATTTTACGGGTTTAAGCTTTAAAAAGAGATTTCGACTGCATCATACCTTTATTAGTTTTTTTAATACCACATGATGTGTTTGTTAAATTTAGTACTACTTCTGTGGGTGGAAATCCCTTAATAGCATGTGAATGTTGACTGGGGTAGACAAAGTCCTGTTAATATGCTAACTTTGATGTGCCATGTGCATATTTGTATGGTTTTACACTTGTGTAGATGGAACACTTGGAATGTGTAGCTGGTATTAAGTACAGGGAATTTATAAGTATCTTATGGCATGTTGCGAAACCATTTAATCTTTTAATACAATATAACTTTTTTGTGAAAACTTTTTTATAGAAGAAATAACTGCACATATTAATACCTAATTCCGCAGTATGTACAAGTAATAATCAGTGCATCGTTTATGAATTGGAAACTGAAAAAAAATATCATGTACATTGGAGTATGTAATGCTACAAACTTACAGCATAATGGTTCTAACACCTTGATTAATGAAGTATCAGATATACCTAATTTAAAATACCTTTCTTTAATTTCACTTTCTTTAAACTTTCACTTTTAAACTCAAGCTAATCCTCACAGTTACCTACTACCGATTTTTCCTGTTAAATACAAGCTAATTACTGCCCTTGTTAATACCACAACCAGGTGTAATTAACACTAGTTACATATTAAAGTAAAAAAACTAATACGACCAATAAACTCAAAAATAACTATGCTTTTGTTTTGTGTATATATAAATGGCAATACCACCAAGTACATATTGTATGCTATTTTCAAGTGCCATTTTGTTCATGTTTGAATTGTATGGTGACAGTAAGAGCAACTCTATTTGCTTCTGGGTAATATTTGCCTTTGGGCACCAAGTATAATTATAGAAGCCTGACAGTTTTCACAGAAGCTACTTTAAAGTTTAATAATCTATATTGTTATGTAGTAGAATGTTATAGTTTTTAATTACTGCATACTTGCTTATTGTATATATCTTGTTAGACAAAAACTACAGTATGTATGCCCTCAATATCCACTCAAATTACCAGTTAATTACTGTAGAATAATCTAAAGTTAAATCAATTTGAAACGTTGGCCTAAGAAGAAATTAGACTGTATAGACAAAGTGTGCACTATAGTTGCACAATATTTGAAGACATACACTGGTAAGTTGCTATAACTTACAAGTTACAGTATATATCACAAATGCTCCTTTCAATACAAACTTAGTTAGCAATATAGTTAGCAATTATTTTACTAGGCACAAATTTGCACATTTATTACAAGCTAATCAACGCTTACTTAATTATTGCATATCAGTTATTTAACAAAAATAAAATCCAATTAAATACCAGCTAGCAAGTGCCTACTCTCCAATTACTCACATGTTGTTTACCAGAAATTTTATTAATCAGTACAAGCTAAATGAAGCCTACTTAGCAATATCATAGCAGATACTTGGCTCAAAATCACTGCAGAGTTACACCAACTTTCCTCATAGCTGTACATCCATAGAAATTACCATAGAAATTATATTACCGTGTAATGTGTTACTAACTGTAAAATAAGCTGCAGCAAATAAAGTTTAATATAAGATATATTTCTTTAAATATAATAAGACAAAACATGTGCAGCAACAACATAAAAAATATTGTATGCATATCTGTATTTGATGAAGAAAACTACAATTTCTGGCTTGACAGAAAAAATATTTAGCTTCAGAAAACACCTGTTTTGCTTAAGAGGTGTTATAAATGATAAAATCATCATATTACATCATTTAAGAAAGATTAGTTTATCATACACCTATTAAAGGACAATGAATGGTTTATGCTGTGCATGTTAATATCTATCTATCTATCTATCTATCTATCTATCTATCTATCTATATACAGTAAGAAATTATATTGTTTGCAAGTTTAGTAGCTAAGTACAAGTATTTTTACAATGCTGAAAATCAGAGTATATCAATTTTATATTTTTATTTTTATTCTTTTGTCTTTTTCTCTTTATCTTGGTCATCACATCAGATCACTCGTTGCACAAGACACAGTTTTTATGTTGGATGCCTTTCCTACTGCAACCCACTCATTTCTCCAGGCTTGGGACGACCACTGAGGATGGCCTGCATGTTAGTGGCTATTCAATAGTATTTTATTCGGGCATAGAGTTAAGGACCTTCGGGGCAACCTGGAGAAAGCAAGGCTCGAACTCCTGACGCTCTGATTAGAAACCCAGAGATTAACTATGTACAAAAATTTTGATAAAATATATTTTATATATTAAAAGGTGACATTCAGCCCATTTGACCTCATGCTGAAAGTTTGCCATCTTTTATAAAATGTAAATGTCTATGTTGTTTCTGAACAAATAGAGCTAATTATGTTAAATATTTTGAGTGTTTTCAAAGGTCAACTGTACTGCAGTAAAAACCTAAAGAGTAGCGCAGGTTCAATGAGATCTATTGCAAGTAGTGAACAGAACATGAGGGGTTAAGGGACGAGTGTCTTTTCAGTGGTGGTGTGAAATCCTCTGTCGGGTCATGACCCTTTTATTGTCATGCTCAGACCTCTAAAAACCCTACATGTGGTGCTACAAATCCAACGCAAAGCCCTCCTGTCACTCTCTAACTCAATACCTGAGTTAATCCTTACAGCTTGTGGTTTTTAATTATCTACTTTATTTTACTTTTAACTGCAATTTGTGGTTCATTTTTGTTATATGAATAATTTTATAGTTGCTAATGCACAGATAAATTATTCAGCAGCATCTTTTTATTTATTATATTTGAAAAATACTTTCATTTTTTGTATATTTTGGTGAATTATCTGTATAGCTCTAATTAATCTGTGTTATGTAAGAACTATTGGAGTTTTGATTTAATGACTACATGGCATTAAATACAAAGCAATAGCAGTCTTTTTCTTTTTTCAGTTTTTTCTGGATAGATAGATAAATAGATAGATGACTGCAGAGGAAACAAAACATATTATTTTTAAAAGTTTAGATTAAATTTTTTATAAGCAAATAAATAATAAATGTATAGTATTTTTTTCATGTGATTACAGCATATTTACTATCATTTTGCATTGATTAAATATTTATATAATTATTTTAATGTGATATTAAAGGTGTTGTTATTTAAGGCTGTACTTGAGATATATATTTCTCCAAATATTGCCTACAAATGGTCATAAAAATCAATAAATATTTAATTAAAAAATAGAAATAAGTCTGAAAATGTTTTATACACCTGCAGCAAACTATTTATTTACAGTCCTAAAATATTGTTAATCATATTTTGCATTTTAAAGCAGTGTACCCAACATTTTAGGGAACAATTTCACTTTATGACTTTATCGTGCTGTCATATTGAAGAACACCTATTCTATGATATTCTAAGTTATAATAAATCTTTTTTTTTTTTTTATGTGCAAACTCAACGTATTTCAAAATGCATCTGAAGCTTCTACAGAAAGTTTGATTTGCCAGGGCAGTGTAGGTCATCTGAAGGAATTCCTCATACATTTCTTGTGAACACGCGCCAAAATTTATGCAACAAATCTGATTCTTGCATGCTTGCAAGCAGAAATTTTTTTACAGATGTAATACACAATATAAACACACACTGTTGTGAAAGGCATTACAACTATAATAATTAGGGTAGATTTAATTGAATGCTTCACATTTTCACATCATTGCATACTGTACTAATGCTTAGTTTATTGTCTAATATACACTTGTGCTATTTATTAGCAAAGAAATTGCTGCATCTGCATGTACTACATGTATGAGTGAACAACTCTTTACTTGCAAAGCAAAACTAAAACAGAAAATTCAAAACTTCTCCCTAATTGTCTCAAAAAACATCCAAACAAACGAACAAACAAAAAAAACAGGATTTGTACATTTTCTGCAATAATTTGAACGCAAAATGAATGAAAACTATTACAGACTTGAATTGTGTAAACGGTTTTATACAGTCATTGTGTCTCATTGATAGTATTTGCATGGTACTATTGCATTGAGTCAAACACACAAAATTGCTAATTTATATGTTTGTCATTTGTTTGCTTGTTTAGTGTGTTTGTGTGTTTTGCTTAAAGAAAAGAGCACTCTAGATCTTGAAAATCAGGTGATTCGGCACCACCTGCTGGAGATTTTAGAGGGGAAAGCAAAAATTGTGTGTGAGAAAGAAACTATGGAAATTTGGGGTGAAATAAGTTACCAACAAAAATGAACAAGTGTCAATTTATACAAACAAACAAACAAACGAACAAAAGCTTATTTATGCAAATGTATACTTATATACCTGTTTT
>JAOVVA010000028.1:854013-871604 GCA_028565275.1 Leiocassis micropogon | reverse complement strand
TATTATATTGTATCTTTTAAAATGTTTTAGTGTTTTAAAAAGCAATTAACAAATATTAACAATTATAATTGTAAGTATTAATATAGTTAGTCTAGTTAATTAGTGGTTAAGGCACTGGACTACTGCCCTCAACTGCTCAGCTGTATAAAGAGATTGTTGAGAGTGTTTTTTTTTTTTAATCATTACGTCATATAATTTTTGTTATTTTTTTTTAAATAAAAATAAGCCTGTGCTGTATTTTTAAATATATTATTTTAGTTTGGTGGCATGGTATTGCTTGTTCTCCCCGTGCTTGGTGGGTTTCCTGAAAGTACGCCGGTCTCTTCCCACAGTCCAAAAACATGCAGATTAGGCAAATTGGCATTCCCGAATTGCCCATAGTGTTTGAGTGTGTGAGTGTGTGTGTGTGTGTGTGCCCTATGATAAATTGGCACCTTATCCAGGGTGTACCCCGCCTCGTGCCCTATAGTATGTCTCCTGGAATAGGCTCCAAGCTTCACATGACCCTGTATACAAGATAAAGCGATATAGACGATGAGTGAATAAGTGGTAAAAGTGTTTTAGTGCTTTAAAAAGCAATTAACAAATATTAGCAATCATAATTTTTTTTTAGACATAAAACTCCATATTGCTTGTAAAAAAAAAAAAATCTCTGGCATTTTTGTTGTTTGTATGCAGTCATTTTCATACATAAAATCTGATGCTTTAAAAAAAAAAACAGTAATCTTAAAAACTTTAAAATCAGAAATAAAATTTTGTCAGATTCTTTATATACCGCTCAGCCCCACCCCACATTTCACAGTTTGGAGACATCCTAATAAACCTATCCTAAGTTAAAAAAAATCATACATTAAAAAACGCATCTGATACCATAAACCTTATCTACCACAACTACCATGTAGCATAGGCTAGCCCAGCTGAAACACTTCAATTAGCTTTCAGTTGGGCAAAACCATCTAACACAATGCACAAAATTAATAAGAACAAATTTAATAAGAAAGTGTTAATATGTCGTGCAATTTATTATATACTGTACTGAAAAGTGGAAAGAAGCAGAATGGTGGTGTGACAGTATGTCAGTGTGTGGAGGAAGACGCCGGAGGCAGGAGGACACGTCCATTTGTGTAATCTGTGCATTTTAACGCCAAACTCTACAGAAACAGCACAACAGCACCAACAACAGGAAACAGGTCTGTCCTGGATTTGAAGCTTTTACCATATCATGTCTGTCGTACCACACATCCCTAGCTTGGGAAAGATAAAAAAAGGAAAAAAAAAAAAAGGTTTTATACAGTTTCTTCGCTGCAAAATTTCCAGTGTTAAATTAACACCAAATGGTCACAAATGTACTCTGAAAGTGTTTAATCAACACTATGTGTTCATTAAAAACTGGGTACATTGCTATGTACTGAATGTGTATCACTCTCGCACCATCATAATGTCATTAAAACACACTGGCCTCTTCCATTTTAATCAGTTAATGTAAACCAAAGGAATTGGCAGTTGTCATGGCAGTGCATACAGGTTGCTAATAGGTCTGTACAGAACAGATGTGCCAATGGAAACTGTTTTAAGAACAGGTTGTAATTTTAGAGCAAGTGCAATCTAACAGGCCTGACTCTACAACTCTAACTCTACAACTTTGTGCATCTTAGATATCCATTTCTATAATTTATTCAATCACATACAAGCAGCATGACATGGACAAAGGCTGAGGAATTTAACTGTTTGCGTTAAAATTTAACATGTGCAAAAGTTTTGACCCTCATTTCTACATATTATGTCTCCAAAAAGACAGACTTTGTAGTATTTTTAATGTAGTCTTGAGGAATAGTTCTCCAGGCTTCCTGAAGGACTTTTTTGCCTCTTATTTTCAGTCCAGTCCCTGAACCTGATCAGTTTCAAAGGAATGTTTTGCGCTTGTTAAGCCACACAGTGACCTATGAATGATTCAAGCATCTATCTTAAGGCCTGAACCAGTGAGAAACAGGTGCATATGATGAAAGATGATCAGGCCAGTGATTAGTCTACCGCTGTTGCTGAATGTTGAGTGGTTGGAACAGACGAGAGGGGAAATGAGGTCGCTGCTGAGGTTGTTACAAATTTTTGTTTTTTAATTGTATATTTATGCACTTTGCAGCCTGTTGCAGTAAAACATTTATTCCAATTTCTTTAGTTTAATCATTTTATTTCATTTAATCATTAAAATCCTTTACAGCTTTTAAAGTTATAAAATATTTGACTTAATAGTCTTTTTATTGTATTAAATTTTACACGTGACACTGGAGACTCATTCCATATAAAATCCATTTCTTTTTAGATACAGTCCTTGTGAATGAGCTGTTACTGTAGAAACGATAAAGTGTATTAATATGAACCTGTAATTTGTAGCTACACTACTGTCTGAGCTACTGTTATAGAAAACAAACCAACACCTCCTGACCAATCACAATCCAGAGCCGCTCTGTGGTGTAAAAATGTATGAAAGTGGTGATCAATTATCGTTAAATGAAAGGCACGACAATGCTGGCATGGTGTGTGTGTGTGTGTGTGTGTTTTTGTGTGTGTGTGTGTATTTTCCCCTGCTATTCAGCCTCAAGGACAGCCTACATGGCAGGTGCTGGACCTTGGCCCACACACACACACACACACACACACACACATGCTCAGTGACTGGAGAGATTGTGCTCATCACCCCATATGCTATAGTCTACCTGCTGCAGGGAGGATTATTACTACAAGCAACTGTCATTAAAAATGGATTTATTCACCCTCGGCAGGAGATGAGTCGCCCTCCTGATCATGTGTATGTGCCCTCACCCTATGACACATGTACACACACACACACATACACACACACACACACACACACACACATACAGTGTATAGTATCATTCACATAGCTGGGTTTGCTAAACAACGTCAACATTCTTATTAAATAAAGAACAACACACTCTCAACATTTATCCATTGACTTTTTTTTTTTTTTTTTTGCTGAAGTTCCTTCGCACTTCTATCAGAGTAGCTCTTATTATTCACCAGATCACTAGCCACACTTTGGTCTCTCTAATATAATATAATATAATATAATATAATATAATATAATATAATATAATATAATCTCTTATTTGATTTTATATAATATTTATTATATAGATTTTATTATATTATATTTACAAAATTAAATAGCTAGGAAATATCTTTGCTTCCTCTAGAAGATGGTAAAGGTTTGGTCAAATTCCCATGAATGGTTTAGGAGGAGTTTGGGATAGCAGATTTGACCCTTCCTCATTTTTCATGTTTAACTTTTTTTTTTTTTTTAAGCAAAAAGGTAGTGCACACTTTGCATCCTACTGAATGTTCAATAAAGGTTTGGTCAAATTCCGACTGGTTCAGGATGAGCTGCGGATAGAAGAAACAATGACGATGATGACTAGAGATGGCATAAAATGGTCCCTATATGTTGGCTATACTTTCAAGGCAGGAGACAAAGAAGCAGCTTATCAAAAAAGCAACTCCTCTGTCCCCAAGACTTAATGTTACAACATAACCACTGACTCTGGAGACTCCTACCAAAAAATCTTTCAAAAAACTCCACACGCCATTAGAGAAAAACCTCTCCATTTTAGTAAATACAACATTTTTTCATTTGTTTTTGTGGCGTACTGGACGTACAGTACAAGTCAGTGTGTAAGTTGTTACTATAGAAATGACACCTACCCTCAAAGCCGCAGTTATTAAATATTAATCAACATCTTTCAACCAGAGTTCTGTCGTATATATTGGGTTCATTTTGACATGAGAATAAAAATAATTTGACATAAAAACTGCCCCCAGTAAATGAAATTCATGGATTTGCATTTTAATTGAATTTTGGTTAATATGTAATGTGTTATATTGAAGTTATTTTGTTACAAATCCAAAAGAAATGTGGCTTAATGAAACAGAAAGTCCACTTCATAATTGGAGATGTATTCCAATTTATTTATTTATTTAGTATTAATGTGATGATTGTGTCTGTAGCTACATGACTTATACCAATACAAATCCACCATCAAAGGTCTTGTGATGACCTGAGCAACCTTTGTTCACGGTCCACCCAGACTTCCATCAACACCCTGATGAAATCAGACGTCGGTCTGGGACTAATGACCATCAGACCTTCAATCTCTCCCAGTTTGTTGTTGTCTTGTTTACAGTAGAAAGTTCTTGCAACTTGTTTGGAATACTCACTAACTGGAATGTAGCACTGATGCAAAGAAAAAAAAATAAAACTAACACAAACCATACAGGGTTTGTTCCAGGGAAATGTTGTAGCCTTTATTGGATTCGCCTTGCTTGAAGTACATGCCAATAAACCTCGAACGGTCTCAACATTGAAAAGAAAAGGTCACGCCAGCCAAAGCACTGATCATAACCAGCTTGAAGGAACACCAGCCATTTGCAGTAACATTTCCAAATGTTCGGAATTCCAGTGTCAAGGGGCAAATCAAAATCGAGGGTGCACCCACGAAAGTTAAGTTCCTTCCTTCACTTCCTAACTATTATCCATTCCTAAGCCTCATGACAAGTCGTGAATATAATACGTACGATATGCCACCGTTTTCACTGGACCTCCATAAATTAATTAGTGCCTCAAGACAATGTGCTGTAATCGCGTATTCCCAAATTACTACTAGTAAGATTGGGGGGGCTAGAGAAAGGATAGCTGGAGGGGGAGAAAAAAAGAGCGTTCTTCCATTGCAGAGAAGAAGAGGAGGAGGAGGAGGGAGGAAGGGAGGAGGAGGCGGAGGGATGGGGGAAAGAGAAGAAAAGGCTGAAACGATAAGTAATTACAGCTCGGCACTCCATTCATCATCCACTGCTGAGCGCAGTATCCAGGGTCTCCGCTGTTATCAGCGGTATATAGAGCGAGTGTCAGCAGCCCTGAATAAATCTCCTTCTGCCTCAAACTGATCCGCCATTAGCAGGCCTTGGCGCTGCCTGATCATCACGTCAAAACCCCCCTCCCGTTTGGGAATGAGCACCAATGTTTGAAGATCCTGCTTCACGAAACAGTTGCTCGTGAAAAAAAAAACGAAGGTATTTCAAAGAGAGTGAGTTCAAAAGCACTGAACCTGTTCTTAGCATATATAGTTTAGTGATTTGGTGATTTCTTTGCTAACATCACACTCCATCAGGTGTACTCATGATGTCATTTAAGATGATACTGCTCATATAAAGGTACAAAATACCTGGCTCAATATGCTCAAGTCAGCACCCTGGACCGAGCCTGGGTTTGGTTAGGGGTGGGGCTTAGAATAATCATGTGTTAAAAATACCTTGTAAAAATGAGGATTGATTTGGCAATTCCTTACATCAGTTTTTTACATCGAGGCATGCAAAATGCAAGACACTAGCTTCATACATTTGTTTGAAGAACAGTCTATTTTTGATGGTTGACATGTCATTGTACAGGAATACCTGAAAACCAGAAGCTGTCCTTGTATAAAAAAAGATTTAGCACCCCAGAGGTGAGCTAATTATAGCTCTCCATTCAGGTTTTATGTATCAATAAATACAAATAATTTTATGTTTCATTTCCTCTGCTGACCATAACAAACTTGAAACAGGAAGCAACATGATAGTCTTACCAATCAGGTTCCTGTGATAGCTTTGACACCTTATGTGAGCTCCAGATCACTTTTTTCTATGGGGACCAGGGTTTGGTTCTTTGGCTCGAAGGCAGCTTTCACACTTTGTCAAATATACCAATGATCAATTTCCACCAAAGTGTTGATGATGATTCTGACTCGTCCAGGTGAATTTGTCTGGGAGCAGAGTCATGTCAACTATACTGGTCTCGACTGATGAAGTGACTTGGATGAGTTTGGTTGGAATGCCAACTTTACAGTACAGTAGTGTAACCTATCCAATGTAGTGTAGTGCAATTATCCAATATATATAAGCAACCTCAAGACAAATATGCGTTTGATTGGTCAGTAGGTGAAACTGCACCACAGTAGTTCTGACAGCAAAGTGTATATCAGTGAACTTTTAATGTCTGTTATTGTCTTAATTGTCTGTCTAAAATTGTTGAAAGACTGAAAAGTGCATTTACAAAATATTTATTTAGCAATTATGAAAGGAGTCTCCAGTTTCAGAGCTGTGTAACATTTCTGACAGCTCCTGGACACATGAGTTTACACTTTACAGTTGCTTGGTAATGTGGCGAGCTGTGTTTTTGATACCATTTATACTGTTTACAGCTCATAAGTGAGAACTTGTTTCACAGAAATTCCATAACATTAAACATAACTGTAAAAGGATGAAAAAGTACGGTCACACAGTACATTGTTTAGAATTCACAAAAAAAAAAATCATATAAAATATATATATATATAATTTTCTTGTTGTTAACATGTAACTGTTTTTATTTCCTATAACAAAACCAACAATTTTTTTCTTGTTTTTTTTTTTTTTTAAACTTGTGTGCAGAAGATGTCATCTGGTGGGAACAAGTTATTATCTTGTGCACACCGCTAACCTTCTAACCGCAAAGAAATTAACTGCTCAAATAAAGCAATAAAGGCTTTTACTGTATGTGCCAAACATATTTTGTAAACTAATAAAGGAAATGAAGCATGCAAAAACCTAGCATGCCTTTAGATATACATTATTCATCCATCCAATCCATCTAGGAACCTCTGTAGTCCAACTAGGAACTGTGGAGGCCAATGATGCAATACCATTGCATTTATTCTCATTTTTACAGCCGTGGTAGGACCTCCGATCAACATTCTACAACAGTGTAAAACACACTACAGGCAATTTGGAAACACCAATTAGCCTAATCTGCATGTCTTTGGACTGTGGGAGGAAACCGCTGTAACGTTTCAAAGATATTTTGCAAATCAACAAATGAAATATTGTTTTTTTTTTATCTCATTAATTTAGTAAAACAACCATTTTGTAGTTTGTACGGTTTCTGAGATTTTATTATATTATTATTATTGTTGTTATTATTATTAAGTTTAGCCTTTATTTGTCATGTATACATTACTGCACAGTGAAATTCTTTATTCCTTGCATATCCCAGCTTTGTTAGGAGGCTGGGATCAGAGTGGCCTGGCTGGAGCAGACTTGAGCCTTGCTCAGGAGCCCAAGACCGGCAACCTGGCAGCGCTGGGGCTCGAACCGTCAACCTTCCAATCAGTAAATCAAAGCCTTGCCACACTGATCCACTGATATACTGATATATAACTCTTATTATAAGGGCCCATGCCCTATGACAACATCCCTATGAATACATAATTTTTTTCCCCCAGCATCTTTTGGAGGTCTCAATTAAATGAAGAGCTGCATTATAGCACATACATGTGAAACTGTACACATTTAGATCTCATTGAGCTGAACAGGTTTTGCTATTGTCATGTCAGTTATTTTGAGTTGTCTGCAAATCGCACCCAATGCAATTTGATATACTCCTGTAGGGGAATTTATACAATCGCCACCAAGCCGAGCCAGTATGATCTCAAGACATTGCGAATGTTTTTTTTTTTGTTTTTTTTTATCTCAAACGATTCAGCTGATAACAATGACATCATATTGAATGGCTTCACATTGAGTAACATCATATATGATGCTTTTTTTTTTTTTTTTTTTCAAGCATCCGAATGCTTTTGGAAGTCTTAACATAAAATTCCCCCATTCTAAAATGATTTCATAATGGTATCGGGATTTCCCCTTTAAATGCATGTGTCTATTATTATTATTATTATTATTATTATTATTATTATTTGCTCTCATCATGTATGCGTGTGGGAGCCTCCGTGCCGACAACAGCAACAATTTTGTAACGTGGCTGTGTGTGAAAGCTCGGCTGTTTAGTCACCGCAGAAAGGTTCTGCTTGCCTGCACATGCACTAGCTGCTAATTGAGTGAGGCTTGAACTAAGGAGGCGATCCTGCACAGCCTGGCCGAGCGCTGCGTTCTTCCCTTTACCAAAAACTGTCAGTGTTAATCAAGCCTCATCTCTTAACACCAGGAGAAGAGGCGAAGATTAATATTCCAGCCGAAACAGATGATAAATCATTTGTACATAATTAGCGCTCAGCAAGGTTAAAGCTGACACGAATTTTTATCTTAATTACAGGGGAAATTTGTTCCATTAATTTAATTTGTTGCGCACGGACGCGCCCGCGCCTAACCAAGTTAATCTTCCACCTGTCAGCCGGGGGCCCTTTAGGCGACTCCGGGAGACTCGATTGAAATTCCGACGGGCTGCCAAGACCACGTTCACCTCACACCTGTGTGTTTTATCGGCTTCGAATTTCAGACACTTTGTCAAGAAGCTCTCTGAAAAATCTTTGTTGTGATGTTCTCCGCACAAATCAAATCAAACATCTCCATTTTTAATATAGGCTATATATGTTTTTTTTTTTTAATGCTTTTTTTTTTTAACTACTAAATAGAGACAAAGCACTCTCATCTCTCTCCTCCTAATGTTTTTTTTTTTCTCATCATTAATGTTTTTTTTTTTTTTTAATTTATTTATTGTTTTTTTTTTATTTTTTTTTTTTATTAAAGCCTTTTTTTATTTGGGTTCTGTGCGCTCCAGGATTTTTATTTTATTTTTGTAATTGTCCACAAAAAAAGAAACAACAACAAAAAAAAAAACGCGCTGAAAAAACGCTTAAAACGATTTGCGAACAAGGAGGAAAGTCATTTAATATGCAATACGTACACAGATTATACTGTTCATTTCTATTACAAGACTGCCCTCTGTTGGACAATGTTAAAAAAAAAAAAATTATTTTCATTTCTGGACTAATGTACTTTTTTATTACTTTAGAAGACTACTACTGTAAAGACTGTAGAAATGTTGAATTTTACTGATTTATAATAATTGTGAACAACATGAATGAGCCGCAAAACCTGTGCTTACATTTATTTTCTAATCCTCTACAAACAACATGTTTGAGATTTCATTTAATTTCTGAAAGAGATAATATATGAGATTAATCAGAAACAGTTCATCTGATCATATCATATCAACGTGCACCATATAGACAGAAGTATTTGACCAAACCTGTTAATTATTGAATTCAGGTGCTTCAATCAGGCCCCTTATTCCCAGGGAAGGGGCAATCTTAAAGCTTCAGCATTCCAGGACATCTTGGACAATGCTATGCTTCCAACAGTTTGTTGAAGGCCCTTTTCTATTCCAACATGATTGTAGCTCCAGTGCACAAAACAAGGACCATAAAGACATGGTTGAATGAGTACGGTGTGGAAGAGCTTGACCACAGCCCCAATGAGAACCTTTGGGATAAACTGAAACGGGGATTGTGAGTCAGGCTTTCTTGTCCAGCATTAGTGTCTGACCTTATAAATGATCTACAGAATGAATGATGGGCACAAATTCCCACAGAAACACTCCAAAATCTTGTGGACGGCCTTCTGAGAAGAGTGGAAGCTGGTACAGCTGCAAAAGGGGAACCAACTCCATATTGAAGTATATGTATATTGATACAATGTCACTGCAGGTTTGAGCAAATACTTTTGTCCATATACAATAGTTTATGAAAGAATACACTTTTCTAAATAGATGATTTGATTAAAGATCATGTGGCATTAACCATTCAGAAGGAATAGACACACACATACCCATTCGAGAGCTCCTCAATAATGAAACAAACCAACATAATTATAAACATAAGGATTGCTTTTAATATTTAAATGAAAATCTTTTGCAGTCAAAGTCTGCCCGAAGCTTGGAACCCATGGACCTGACCGATGGTGAGTTTCCTCTCTTTAGATGCCAGCCTTCAGTCTTGTCTTCAGGAAGTGAAAACATGCTCTGTTGGGTCGAGTGCTGGTGACTTGGCTAGTAAAGAATATCCCATCTCTGTGTTTGGAAAACTCAGTAGCTTTTACTATAAGTTTTGGGTCATTATCCATTCGCAATACGAAGCGGTGTTCTACCAGTTTTTAAGCATTTGGCTGAATCTGAGTAGAGAGTACAGGTCTGTACACTTCAAAATTCATCCATCAAATCATCCTGATACTTTTATCAGCAATCGGATCATCAATAAACACCAGTGACAAATAAGATGGTATGCTTTGGAGCATGAGTTGTTCCTTTCCTTCTCCATACTTTCCTCTTCCCGTCATTTTGGTACAAGTTAATCTTGGTTTAATCGGTCCAAAGAATTCGGCACAGTTTCCTTTACAGGGGTAATAAAAAATTTTTTGTAAAGGTTTTTATGTACATTAAATTTTACTTAAAAAAAACAAACAAAACAAAAAACAAAATAATGTTATATTGTTTAAACATACAAGTTATAGATAAGGGGCGATATCATGCATCTCAGAAATACATTTAACTCTAACTACACGTTAAGTCTGCTGTCCATTTCTTTCAAAAACCGACCTGTCACGCCACAAGCCACTCATCATTTTAAAATAGCTAATTTAACATTATGATAATGCTGCTAGTTCCACTAAAAGCTCCTGCGAGTAACTAGCAGCAGCTGCTCTGTGAAACTGTGTCATTTTCATTTTATAGTAGAAGTAATTTACGTTACAATAAAGATTTCACATTTTGTTTTAATTTGTAAATGTTTGGCAATCCTAAACTATAGCTAATGACCTTTCGGTTTCTTAGACAATTTGGATTAACCCCCAAAAAAAACAAAAAAAACCTTCCCAGCAGTGTCTGACTGATAGTACTTAGTTAGTAACCTAGTAACCCAGTGCAAGGATCTATCAAATGATGGAAACTTCAGAGCACTTAGTCGCTTTGGATAAGACTGTCTGCCAAATGCCTAAATGTAAATGTAAGAGAGAAACAAAAACATGGCTAAAGCATTTACTATCGCTCATTTGGGAAATATCCAGCTATCTAGAAGTACTATGCTGAAAAACGTAGCTAGTTGTTAAAAAAGTGTTGTTTTTTTAAATACCACAGTTACCATCATGCTACAAAAAAAAAAAAAAAAAAAAAACTTAGCCAGGGTAGTACGGTTGGTACTTGTATCTAGAATATTGTTTCTACTTCTGTAGTTTTTTTAGGTGGTTGTAATGATACTAACAATTGATCTAAAATTGTCCTGATTATCTACACGACTTTAGATAATTCATCTGCAATCAATTCATAATTCAGGGAGTTTTAAGGATATGTTTCTATAACAACAAACCTGATCAACATTAGTTTATTATGCTCTGATAAAGCAGATGTATTTCAAGCATTTAACTTTGATGATCTGCTCATGGTGTGCATTCATTCTCTCACTTCCTTTTAACAATTCTTGAAATTACATGTATGAACATTCCTTGAAGCACATGCCTTCTGTTTGTCCTGCATTATTGGTCCACTCCTTTTGGTCCACATGCATTTTTTTTTTTTTTTTAACAAAAAGTATCTCAGGCATTATTTAGGAAATCGTCCTTTATCCTAATAAATACATTAGAATGAAATCGTTGAAAATTTCATTTTCGAAAGTCAGAGATCGTTAAGTAGAAAATTAATCAATGAATCAGAATTCAGAATTCAGGAATTCTATGGCATGAAAGTGAAACAATGCTATCTTTTAAGTGTGCATCCAAGCAGTTTTACACTGATGCACAATGTTTAGTTGTTGAAAATGTACACAAAAATATACACAAGAAGAAAAAAAAACAAGAATCAGATCGTGCTAATAATATTTTTGTGATAAAATTATAAAATATTTTTGATGACTAAAATAAATTTGGGGTACACTAATGAATTAGGTGCTTAGATCCTCACAACGTTAGAAGAGAATTTATATTCCCTTGAAATGCTTCGAAATACTGTCATTTAGATTCATTAGATTTTAGCCACCAGATATGATTTGTGGTGTAAAGATTTTGATGTTAGTTTCTTCTTGACTTTACCGCTTTTATCAGAAATCTGAATTGAGATAGATATTTTCATTCCCTTTTATGTACAACATTCTGGAATCACTACTAAACATCTGGTGTATCCTTATTCTTACAAATGATTTTGTTTGGCTAAAAAATGTGGTCTCGTAGTCCCAATGCAGAGCTGCAGCGCCCTCTCCTGGTGGAAATCTTATCCACAAGCTAATTAAATTCTATCACTTTTTTTTGTTAAAAAAAATCCATTATATACTTTTAAGTTATTAGACAACAAGTTAACTTTCTTACAATTAGAATTTTAATCATAATGCATTTTGACATTTATAAATATTCCTAAATACAAGTTAGTCGAGAACAAAAATGCCTTGATGTGATATATCAATACAGATTACATACAAACATGAAGATTTATGGAAGAAATAAAGGTCTTTTTTTGCATAATTTGGTAAAAACTTGTGCATTTGACAAGCCCCGCCCCCAGAAATACAAATTAAAAACATTATTAATGGCATTTTCATTCGTCATACTTTTGCGTATTTTCTTTTAAAGCGCTGATCAGAAATCGATACAGCAGGCCACTTTTTCTCTATCTGAAATGTACACATGGAAAAGGTAGCGTAACATTCAGTCCGGTAAAGTCGCCTCTGAGGCCACTGTTTCAACAATCTCTAAGACGAGATTTAACAAAAGAAAACAAAAGAGAGAGAAGAAAAAATGCTTGAGCAAAAAAAAATAGGAGAAGAAATGTTAATGGAAAAAATTTTAATTAGAAAATATATGTAAAATAAAAATGAAACCAACAAGAAAAAAAACTTATGAAACAAAATAAATAAAGATGAAAAGATGAAAAATAAATAAAAAAAGATGAAAAGAATAAACAATGTGGAAGCAAAGAGAAGAGAAAGATGAAACAAATTAAAAGACAAAAAAAACAAGACAAAAAACAGCAATAAATAAAATAAAAAAATAATAGGAAAGAAGAGAAAGAGTAAAGAGGACAACTGAAAAGGAGAGAAATCTTCGTCCAGGATATGCACTGATAATAAATAGGCAAACTTAGTAAAGCGGTTTGGTCGTTCCTTACTCGTCTAGCGTTTTACGGTTCAGTATCGCTATCTTTACCTTCAGGTACAAGAACATGATAAGATTTTTTTTTCCCCAAAAATTGACATGAAAGAAATGTTTGTAAACATGATATATTGTGTCTTTTGTTACATTCTGTTACATTTCCGTTAATGTTTCCATGATAACTCTCCTGGGTGAGGAGGAAGAGAAGAAGAGAAGATGACGCTGTGACGGCCGTAGTGTGAAAACACCGTCGCTGTGCTAAGGCTCTCTCCTGAGTGCAGGCTGAGGTGAAGGACAGGAGTCGCTGAGCGATCTTATATATGTGCTTATTCTCTTTATCCTCAGCACCAAGAGGACGTTTTGGGTTCGACGTGTTTTGCAGTAGTGCACCTTTGAACCTCTCTCAGCAGGAAGAGGCGCTGATTTTCTCCGAGACTTCAGGATCTGACTTAGCCACGAGAAAGCGAAGCCGTCCTCCTCCCAGCCTGATCAGATCAACGGCACTGAAAGAGAGAGGTGCAAAGACAGAACACTTATGCAATGTCACCACCATAAAATCCCTCTTAAACATCTGTCAAAACTTCTCTGTCCTGAAGATTTACACCTTTACCTCTGACTGACACTGGAGACTCATTCTACAGTTGAAGAGTCAAATATCCTGTCTGCTTACACTAAAAGAAAGTTTCACTGTTACTATAGAAACACACATGTTTCAGCGAGTGCAATTATAGCTATACACCTGTCAGAGCTGTTTTCATAAAATATGACTCAGTGACTGCATTGTGTATGTTTTTAGCCTGATAAATGACAAATAGCTGTCTGTTGGTACATTGTGGATTTTATTAAAATGCGTATGGAACCTCTGGTAATCAGCTCCAATGAGGCTTTTCCCGTTTACAGCCAGGATCCGATCTCCGATGTGCAGCCGTCCATCCGAAGCGGCCGGTCCGTCAGGGATCAGTGTGCGGATGTAGATCCCCGGTGAATTCAGAGGGGTGTGCTGTGTGCAGAGGGTGAAGTGTGTGTGGTTTTCAGGATCAACGTTCACATCACAAAATATGATACCAACTAAAAAAGTTAATTCAGAATGAGATTATGCACGCGGATCTTCATAAAGCTGTTCCTCCATATTTTGATCAACTTGCCAGATGTAATGTGCAGATTGCCCTATTTACAATTACATCTAGTGGTCAAAAATTGAACTACAACAAATGATAACAGGGAACCACTGGGCCAGGAATCGTGCTGCCCCATGCTATATGAACATGTTTAAAAGAGAAGGTGCAATGGGCAGGACATAAAATAATTAACAATAAACATATACAGTAAATAAATAAATGGGTTTGATTCCCAGCCACAATGCTCAAACAACAATGCACTGGATGCAGGGCTGGTCCCAAGCTCGGATAAAACGGGAGGGATTTCATATTTGTTATTTTTTTGGCCCAAGCACTGTAGGGTTTGCAGGACCCTTTTTTTTCTTTTCCTAAGGATTATTTTATTTTCCACCATTTTGGGCTTTTTGGGGGTCTTAACATGCTCAGAAAGGTTGGAATCTGCTGCCATTAGGATGCCTGAGAGTCGCGTGGCACCGGTTCCTCAGGAGCCCTCACAGGAGGTTTTGCTCCACAGCTCTTACACAATTTTTACACACTTAGACTCTACACATTTAGAGCTCATTGAGCTGAACAACTTTCGCACTGCATGTCCTGGGCTCATCTCAACAGGAAGTCAGTTATTTTGGGTCGTTCGCAAAACGCACCAGACGAATTTGGATACACTCCTCCTTGAGGATTTATACGATCGCCACCAAACTGGACCTATGTGATCTAAAGACATTGAGGATGCACTAAACAAAAAACATTGAATTTAAAGGTTAAGTTAGTTAAGTTAAACCTTCATTTGTCACATGTACATTACTGCACAGTAAAATTCTTTCTTCACATACCCCAGTGAAACTGGAGTCAAGGTGCAGTCTAAGGGGTCTAAGGGCCTCACTCAAGGGCCCAACAATGGCAACCTTGTAGAGCTGGGGCTCGAACCGCCGTCCTTCCGGTCAGTTACTCAGTGCCATAGCCGTCTATGCTACCACTGCCCAAAAAGGTGTGTCCACACTTGTGACTGGTACTGTACATAATTACTGATGCCATCCTGCTCCACCAGAATCTATAATCATGGTTCAAGCCGAAGCTTTATAATAGACTTGAAGACAAGAACATGAAATGGGTTTTTAGCGTACCTGTTGGATGATGTTAAAAGTTCTCAAACTCTATGACTGATCCTTTTGCACATCTCAGTCCCTGACTTGTTGTAATATTTAGTTTGTTTAACATTTCATTGATCTTTAAAAAATTTCCAGGACCAGGTGTATTTACAGGATTTACAGTATATTAAGATCATGTGACCCTTGAAGCTTGACTTTTTGGACCTAATTACTTGCCTTCCCATTGATCCGTAACAAACTTAGGGGTTTCAAAGTAACAGGGGGTGAATACTTTTTCTACTTTTTCAATAATGAGTGTTTAAGGATACATCAGAGTAACAATTACGGCACTTACGAGTCCGTCAATGAGTCCCATCCCAAGGCCGTAGGGTCCTTTGTCCAAGTCCACTACAAAGACGGAACACACAGGGTCAGAATTACTGCCCAGGGTCTGGGCCAGAGGGATGGGGAAAGGAAAGCCACACCCATTAAGAGGGCCTGGAGAACGACACACACACACACACACACACACATACACACACACACATACACATGCAAAGTGTAAAGCATACACACACCACAAAAATAGATACACAAACACCAAAAATGTTGAATGTGAAATATCTAAGAGACACGCACGCACACACACACACACACACACACACACACTTGTCTGTAGCTAACCTTCCTACCATTACTGATGTATCCATTGATCT
The DNA here is from genome assembly GCA_028565275.1 of Leiocassis micropogon. Classification (NCBI taxonomy): domain Eukaryota; kingdom Metazoa; phylum Chordata; class Actinopteri; order Siluriformes; family Bagridae; genus Leiocassis; species Leiocassis micropogon. Next base: position 855,734 of record JAOVVA010000028.1, on the reverse strand, counting down.
TCTTGTGCTCAGGAGTGGAGCGTGTACACCCGTTGGCCGTGACGCGTTCCTGCTGAGAGTGTTTATTGTACAGAGTGTGTGTGAATTCCGGGTACAGCGGTGTGTTAGGCGGAGTGGGCAAGCAGGACGGATCCGCGACGTGCCGGGCGCTCGTTCCATTTCTGTAATGAGATGTGTGTGTTCGTTCTCTTGGTCTTTCATCAGCTCCTGCGCTCTCTCCTCGTCCTCCGAGAGAAGAAACGCAACCTTCTCCTTCTCCCTCCGCACGCTGATAAAAAAAAAAAGGCAGTCAATATCACTTTATCATTTTACAAAAAGATTTATTACAAGCATTAACATCGAGACATGATGAGCTTACAGAGTGGCTTCTGTACTACACTACACACACGGTAACTCTACAGAGATACACACGATCGAGCGAACAAATTGCGCTCATGTTTTGCATAATCTCTGTATAAAGTACTGCCGAGTGGTGTAAAAGAGATTAATACAAACACACACACACACACACACACGCTATCTATAATCCTGCTATCAGATAGGCACTGTATTACAGCGCTAATCCCTTAAGCAGATTTATCAGTCGCCTGTCTAGCAATTTGTGCCAAAAAAAAAAGCTGACTGCCAATAAATAAAGTCTGCTGCAAACTTGGGCTGTGTTTCATTGCAGAATACATTATTATGTTAAAACTCTATGGCAGACCTTTTTATTTTAGCTGAAAATAGTCTGACTTTCAGAGCCGCGGGTTGCGCGTCACTATCCAGTCAGCACACACAACCTCAAAGACGCCAAACCTGTTTATCTGGCTAATGAGACTGGACTTAAACATAGTGGAAAATCCTCCCAGACGCCGCTGTAGACGTCTCGTCCACCATCTGTAGTTAAACTCTCAGTTTCAGAATCAACAATTTTCTCATTTATATAAAGCAATAAATAGTGTAACATGCTTCACAGATTTATTATTTTCTATTTATTTATTTATTTATTTATTTGTGCTGTGATTCTATAAGTATCACAAATTTTTGTAAATAAATATCCTAATGAGATTTTTTTTCAGAAGTTATTACAATTTTAAGCAAACCTCACAAATAATTCATTTCTACAGTGCCACACAGGACCTTGTGCTGCATGCCAATGTGTGAATATTTTTTAAGTGCACTCCCTGTAGGATAATGGAGGAACTGCAACATTTTATATTTACATTTACATTTAGGCGTTTGGCACATGCTCTTATCCAGAGTGACTTACACAATGCTTTGAAGTTTTCAGCATTGAATAGATCATTCACTGGGTTACTATCTATAGTACCATGAGTCAAACACGGTTGGGAAGGATTTTTTTTTTCCAGGTGGGGGATTAACCTAAATATCTAAGGTACAGATCATTTTGTGACTCGGCTTTACAGACATCTAGAAGAAGTTCATTCCACCACCTACTGTAGGTGCCAGATCACCTTTTTTACCATCTCAAATGCGGACATATATAATTTAAAAATCAATTAAAAAAATTGGAATAAGTGTGTATATATTGATATACTCCTCCTTGGAGATCTATACGATCACCACCCAACCGGGACTATATGATCTCAAGACATTGAGGATGCAGAATTGCTAAGGGATTTTTGATATCTCAAACGGTTCTGCCGTGGGGATGCTATAAACTTATGGAAAAAAGTGGCTAATAACTTCCTTAGTTATACAGTATCTAATTATATATTATG
>JAOVVA010000028.1:836786-848472 GCA_028565275.1 Leiocassis micropogon | reverse complement strand
AGTATTCTCTCATTAGACAATTTAACAGACCAACAGAATGTGATATATCTATCTAGCTATCCATCCATCCATCCATCTAACCATTCATCCATCCAAGCATCCTGCACCTTTATCGATGAGTAGATTGAAGAGTGAGGCATTAGTGAAGAAGAACAGGTAGGCGAACATCTGGCTCTGGATCTCGGCATGGACTTGATACTGCTGCATAAGCTCAGCCGTGGTCTGAAAAACACACAGAGCTCGACGCACAGCCTCGGGCATGACACACACACTGCACACACACGTACGTGCGCTCGTCGCTTGCCGGCATGCCTCTGACGATGGTCTGCAGTCGAGTAAGGCTGGCAACACCACGTACAAGGACTGTACAAAAAACACAACACACACACAAACACACTGACAAATCCAAACAGCTTTGGGGACACAATACGCAAAGACATGAAAAAGAAGAAATAAAGGATGATAAGAACAATGATCACACCCACTCTGAGTAAAATGTTATATTCGCTTCTACAAGGTTGCACTTTGCCTTCATTTGCCGAAATGTATTAGATTTCGTTCTCATTATTTGGCTGGTATGGTACATATCCACAGTTAGATTTCCCATTCATGACAACTGTACAGGGGGTGACATTTTATGTAACATTAAAATTATATTAAGCCATAAAATTATGCATAATCAGGCACGTGCCCGATTTTGAGTGACAGAGGCATTGCAGGTGTCAAACCGCTATCTGTTTGCTCTGCATCACTTTAGTTAACCAACTATCTGAAATCGTTGTAGTTAAAGTTTAACCACAATAAATGTAGGAGTTGACAAGTGATGATGTGTAGGGTACGGATGACAAAGTTAGATCAAATATAAACTATCATTAGCATACAAATTAATGGTACTGATCATACCATTTTAGCTAAGCTAAAACTAGCTTTTGGTGACTGAGGTAAGTAGGCATGTTCGAACTAACAGCCAGGCTTCGTACGCTCCACCCATTTTGCCTGTTCATAGATTAACCAGGGTTTAGGTGGAGTCGGCTCCAGCCAAGATGGTGACAACCAGAGCTCCAACTCTTCAGTCAAAACCAATCTTCAGAAAACCTATGGGTGACGTTACAGAGGGTTTGTTGAGGCCTTATTCAGTCTATCAGTAAAACCATACCATAGCAACCAAATTCGTTCATTTTCCTGGAAGCTGCTCCACCAACAAATGGGGCAGCATGCTTCCTGCTCCAATGGGCTTTTAAAAGTGCTTGCTGCAATTCCTTTTTTTGTAATGTGCAATAATAATTTAACAGAGCAAAATATGTACATGGTGTTTATGCTGCACTAAAATTGCATAACATCTAAAAAGGGAAGCAAACTGATAGAACAACTATCATATTTATTTCAAATATGACATTTAAAAAATAAATCGTTGGTACGTAATTTAAAAGAGGTAATAAGTATTTGGAGCATACAGTATATAAAGTGGGGTAGGAAATTTAGTTCTGCTATGATGCTATCATGGAAACAGTGACTATATCCATAGTGCTAATTTACATAATCAAAACTAGCTGTTCAGAATTGGATAAAGTTTAGTACAGCCCTAATCTTGTTGTACACATTTTCTTTTGTTTTTTGTTGGACTGCTCTTCAACCTGACCACACTGTATGGTTGGTATTTGCTGCAAAACTTAATAAGTGCCATTTTCAGGCTCAATCAGGCGAATTATTTTCCTTGAATACATAAAGTTGTCAATATCAAATCTTACATTTTGGAAATTGAAATATATTTTTATTTTAGGAATCAACAGAGAATGACCAAATCACATGTGTGATCAGTGAATGGAAACAATTGTCTAGGCAAAAAACTGCTTCCTGTGAATGACCTACAGTATATGTATTTGAAAAAAAAAGAAACAGGATGTGTGCAGCCTATTACTGCTATTGCAGTTTCCCCAGCAGTCATGAACTTCTATAATAATGCGTTGTCTTCAATTACTTAAGTGAAACTGGCTGATGATGCGTTACGAAGTGAACTTTTTGTGTTGTCTTTAAAGAATCTTTGTCATTTCAAAGGTTTTGTGGAAGGTGGATTTATAGCACTTTGCAATAATAATAATAAAAACACTGAATCAGCACACACAACCATTGTAATTTTGACAGTTATTTCACCTTATGAAATAGACCCTTGCACAATATATTCTTTATTCTCTCCATAAACCACTCCTCAGACGCTACATCGCTCTTTTACCTTTGTAATGTAGTAGACGCACTGCTGAAATGTGTACATGATAACTTCCTCCAGTATAGTCATCACCTCTTCGCTGGCTGATATTGTTGCTGAAAGGAGCGACTCTTTGGATCCAGCTGAATGGATAACAGAAGATAAATGGAGTCAGCGACCAACGTATATTAAATATATATCACGTGTAAGTTGACGTGATTATTGAGGAGGAAACAAAATCTGTACACGTTATACGTCAGACTTTATGGATCGTAGTCTTGCTTTAAGCTTGAAATAGCTAATCAGGGAAGAGAGAGTGCTCAAGTGTCCGCTATTATACTATCGAAGAAGAATAGATTCAAGATTAATAGAGTTTGACCTTTTCTCCTGCTGCACAGATTTTATTGATTCTCTAATTTGTTGGAAAGCTACCGAATGACAGATGAAAGTCAATCTTGTTATGGGATTTATATTGTTGTGTATCGTACTGTATGTCATGTGCGAGTGTGTGTGTGTGTGTGTGTATGCACCTTTGCTGTCCATCATTTCAATATTCTGCATGTATGTCGGTGATTTCTGTTGAATGAAGTACAGGATCTCGATGGCGTTCGCCATCCAAAAGAAAATGACCTGAAGATCCGGCACAAGGTCAGAGATGCTAAGCAGTGACAGAGTGGCTGGATCCTGACTGTATCGCACACACACACGCACACACACACACACACACACACACATACAATTAAATTATTGTAAACACGATTACTGCATGAAGGAAAAAAAGAGCAAATAATATGATTAAGCTATGGATGAATGGAGGTTTAAATAGAAATACAAGACCATGAAAAGACACGTGAATGCACACATATATATATATACGCTCCCCTACTCACACATTCGCACACACACACACACACACACACACATATTGCTACAAGGTGAAATATGATACCCACTGCTGAGCTTGCTTTTGTGCCAATTCCTTTGTCTTCTCCTGTAACAAACACACACACACACACACACATAATTAGTGTCATTAAAATTTGAATAGCTCTGAATAGCTTCACATAGGAGCAACGATGCTACTCAGCACAATCCCTCTCTCCTCTGCTCATTCTTTTATTTGCACATCTCTTCTCTTAATATTCAGCCTGAACAAAACCGACCTTCTGTAATTGGAATTTAATAATTAATCAGTTAAGGGACTGGGTGTATGGAGCTGTCATTAAATGCTTCGGCGTGCTTTCAGGGGCGTTCGCTCGATTCCCAAACTACACTACGTGACACCCTTCCTCCTGCGCTCCTCATGCTGACCGGCGGCAAAAGTAAATGTTAAGCCGACAGGGAGCGAAGACGAGACGCCGAACGAGACACCTTTCTGACCTTCACAGAGGAGAAACCGCCCCCTCCGTTTTGCCTGTTTGTAGATTAACCAGGGAACAGATGCTCGTTTTCCTTTTTGTCTTGTAATTACTTTAGGTAAACCGTGTGGCACAATCGCACAAAATGTTTTATGTTTGTCAAAAATGATTCATTTGGGTATAAAACGCCTAATTTTAAACTAATTTTGGTGGATTCGTTTTTCTATCAGTAAAACATTTAAATTTAGGACAAAATGCAATGTTTTATACTTAACTTTACTGTTTGTTTGTTTTTTTACTTTAAAACATTAAAAAATGTTACATTTGGGTCAAAATGGTGTAAAAAACGGAATTTTATTTTTATGACAAATTTAGCATTTTACAATACAATAAAATTGTAGTTTTATGAAAACGTCTGATTCATTTTTTTAAATATCAAGAGATTATATTTGGATGAAAAAAATTATATATTTATTGTGAAATTATCCATTCCAGTCCCACAGAATTTTTTTTTTCAGTTAAAATGGTAAAATGTAAACTACCATAGGCTTGTATTTTGGTTAAAATAGTGAGTTTTGCACAACAGTATGATTGTAATTTTGTCAAACAAAAAAAAAAGTTGATTCATGTAAAATAATGAAAGTGGCACGAGATTACATTGTATTTTGTTAAAAAACATTTAAGTAAAAACACTGGAATATATGCCATCATAAGATTGTTTGGCTCAAAATAATGTATTTTAAACACTTACAGAATTCTATATATATATATTTTTTTTTAATCTTAGATTTAGGTTCAACAATTTTATTTATTTATTTTATTTATTTATTTATTTTTGGGTCAAACTGGCATATTTTAAAGTACCACGAGATAGTGTTTTGGTCAAAAAATTAACTCAAAGAAAACAAAGGACTGTAATTTTGAAGAACTTTCAATGTGTGTATAATCAGTACAAAAACTTTATTTTGGGTCAGAACGACATATTTTAAATTCCGTAAACATGTATTCATGAGATAGATGTTTATTTTAGATGAAAAAGCCGCAGTGTAAATTGCCATGTAACAAAGTCTCACATGGGATGGGAATCACAAAGGACTGCAGGATATAATATTATCATGATAGCTAGGTGCCCATCACGATTTATATCTCAATTATATATATTATATATTTTATATTATATATTTTATTTCAGATTTATACCACCATTATAGAGGAAAAGCAACATATCATTTTAAATGCAAACATACATGAATTAAAAATGTATTTTAAAATATAAAAGTTGATTTCAAAATCAGTTTGGTGATACTGTACATAAATCACCACACAAAAGATTTGCGACTCATAATTGACTTGATTAACACCCCCCCCTGCCCCTGACTCCACCCACCCCATCTCTACAGTATAAACTATTATCCTAAATTTTTGTTAACAAGGTTCGGTTTGCGTTAAAATGGAGCATGGTGTCCAAACATGGTATAATATTTTGTTTATAAGCCCGTGCTTGGTGGGTTTCCTCCGGGTATTCCGGTTTCCTCCCACAGTCCAAAGATATGTAGCTTGGGTTAATGGGCATTCCCAAAATTGCACGAAGTGTGTGAATGAGTGCGTGAGTGTGTGTATGTGTGTGTGCCCTGCAATGGATTGGCACCCTGTCCAAGGTGTACCCTGCCTTGTGCCCTAAGTCTCCTGGGATAGGCTCCAGGCCCCCCATAACCCTGAATATAGGATTAAGCGGTACAGATGATGAGTGAGTGAGAGTGTTTGAGGAAGGTCAAACATCTGTATATATGATCCAGACCATTGGAAAATTTACTGCTAAGAATTTAGTGGAGCAATGAATAAAACTTGCCAAAGAGAAAAAAACCAACCCATGCAATGCTCTGGATCTTCTTAGCGATTTTGAGGAGCAGTTTCCCGAAGCTTCCGGGTGGGAACGACAGAGCCGAGTGTTGAATGCACAGGCAAAGCAGATACGCAGGAGTGAGCTTGTGATCATCACCACTCGGCTCGATCAGCGTGAGCACTCGGTTCACCAGGGCGTCCTCTTGGGCCCGCTCAAACTCCAGCACCAGCTTCCTTTTCTTTGTCGCCTTTGTATTCTTTAAACTTTGCCGAAATTCTGTCTGCTCTCGTGGGGCGGCACCACACGTCGGACACGTCTCCCTGTTTAGGGAGCCGAGGGCACGGAGGCGGGTCAGGGTGTGGCTTGGTAGCGGCTTGGCGCTCAGAGGGTCCCTGTAAAGGAAGATGTAATGAGCACCGAATGACAGCAGGTCACCGTGACGCAGCGGAGTGGGACGCTCGATACGAGTGAAGTTGATCAGCACGGTGCCGTGACTGACAGGTTCCAGTACGAGTCGATGATCTAAGGAAGAGGAAGAGGAAGAGGACGAGGAGGACGAGGAAGACGAGCGTCGGCGGCGTATGCGGCAGTGGAGGGGGAGAATATCCGGAGATGACAGACAGATGTTTGGCCGCGTGCTCGCCGTCTCCTGACCCACCGTGTGCTGCTCTTTGTTCAGCAGGTAAACCAGGCAGTCCTGTTGGCCACAGGCAACAAATGAATTAATGTATAAATAATACAACACCAAAAAGAAGACAGATTGACAATTTGAAGGATAAGCTGAGCAAGCACTCATCTTCTACGTGTAGAGCTTAAACCTGAATTCGAGGTCTGAAAACCGACACTTCGTGAGACACTTGCACTTGTGCAACTTCCTCGCTTTGAGTGATTGAGAGTTTATCACTCACTTGTCGGTTATATCCTTGTAGGAGCAGCAAATGAGGTGACTGGTAAAGGGAATGCTTGACTCCTCCCCCATCTTTGCGTCCATCCGAGCGCCCTCGGCCTGACCCGGGCAGTGTAGAGTAGCGCTTAGGTTCCTCCCCTGTCACGCCCACCAGGTTGAGACTGGTCTCACTGAGGCTGCGGCACAAGGACGAGCCATGCTGCAGGTTCATCGTTCCTTTAGCACGGTTCCGCTGAAGTTTCCGTGCCTGTGCATTTATATCTAAGAGAGAGTATCAGTAAAGGAGTCATCATAATCCGTTTTCATTAACAAGCAAATTATTAATCACATGGAGAGAGCGATTCAGCCAGAATGAGGGTTATCACATAGCGTTAGTGATTATCAGCTTTTAACCTTAATGATGCAAATGCGCATACGCGATAAACATTCTCAACATACAGTAGCACTAACACAAGGCTGTGGGTTGCAGATGATGAGAATTTAAGAAAAAAATTAAGAAATCAAGCAAAATGTACTATGAATGAGCCCAGCCTGAATAGACCTGAATTGAACATAAAATCTAGTAGGAAAAAAAAAATGTGAAAAAAAATTGTTAAATCATAGAAAAATCGTCCAATTCTACCTTTTTATCTTCAGCAGTGTATTCCAACAGTGAACAGTCTAAGAAAAACAGTACTAGCATACTCGGCTGAACGCGTATCTCGACCCATTATGGTTATGGCGCTATGAAATATTAATAAAGTGAAAAGTTTCAGATAAATATTTACACTTGGGGTTTTATTTCCTGTTGCTGTTGATCACATATTATGGCTTTGCAGTGAGACGTCCAGTCTAAGATGTTTTTTTGGACAATGAAGTTAAATGTGCAATGGACATCTAAAGGATAATTAATTAATCAATCTAATAAAACATAATGAGGCTATAATAAAATAAACAGACTGTATATTTAAGTAATAATAGGTATAGGGACATATGAAATGGCATAGCCTGCATTACAACATATGAAATACTTTTAGAGTAGCATTATAGAATTTAACTTCTAATTATTGGTGGCGGTTTGGTGACGTATGAGGCACTTAGTGGTTGATATAAAGTAACTGCCAAGGATGATGGCACTGTATCAGCTTTCCCGAGGTGAGTAAGTGCTCCGTGGTTGGTGAAGGACACGGGGACAGCCAAGGAATGATTATCCTCAGACGTTATTTAAACCTTTGCGGTTTGGGGAAATGGAGCGTGCGAGTATGCTGAAAGGATTTATTACAGGGAATATCACAATATTTATATATATTTATTTCTCTATTGATATATCTGCATACAGCTAAAGTGTGTTTATGATAACGCATAAATGACAGAAAAAGTGCAGCGCAGAAGTATTCACCCCATTTGAAGTTTCCCCATGTGTTTTAGTGTAACCACCTGGAGCTAAAATGGACTAAATTGGAATTAATTAACCTGGTTGCATAAGGACTCAAACTTCAACTAACACGGTAGAACCAACTTTGCATCCTTGTTGCGCCATGTTTAAAATTTAAGATGTCTCCTTGTAACCAAATCCTAATCGGTACTTTTCTAGCCTTGCTTGATTTTTCATGATCTAATAACAATCTCTGAATGCGGCTGGTGCTTTGATTGAACCCAGGTGATCTCCACTTACTTAGTTACAGTATGTCAAGCAGTGATTATAGGTTTCAACAACAGGGGGTGAATACTTATGGCATCTTACAAACTCATTGATTTAATGCATAAACTATATTGCTTTTACCCACTTGGTTTAACATTCTGGAATATTTTGTGTAGATTCAAGATAAATAATCTCAAATATGGCATTTATTGAAGGAGCAACTGTAATGCCGCCACCACCATGCTTCGCTCTCAATTATGTTCCACTACAATGTGGTGAATATTTATTCAAAGCAACTATAACTATAACTATGATTACACAAAATGAGTGTATATTGAGTAATTATTTTGGTTAAATGGGTACACAGCATATTAGAGCTACATAAATAGTCATATTAATCTCTAATCCATACAATTCAACTCTGATTAATCTCTAATCCAACTCTGATCCATAAAATTAATCACATGGTTGGTCAGAGAAAACAAATTTTCCACTTTTCCAAGATGTAGCTTATGTCTAACGTTTAGCATTTCATAGGTGAAGACCATAAAATGTAACCAAAAGGAAATAAACAGCAATTTTTACAGCAATCGGTATATGCAATGTTTAATGATCACAATGACATTAACCTAGCTGCAATCAATCTTTTTTTAATGATTTTGGTGGTGAATGTAAAGGTGGAATATGTGGTGGAGCATCAGGCAGGAATTGGTGGGGCTGGTGGAGGACGCTGTACCTGAGCACATTCCCCACCTTTGAGATTCGGAGTGCTGGGCAGGACCATACGCCAGCCCCGGGGGGAACTCCGCTGACATTTACCATGTGCCCCCCTACTCAGGGTGGTTGTTAAGACGGGGGAGTGTGTGTGAGGCCCTGGGGGCAGGTGCACAACACAGCAAAGTAGAATACATCAATAAAATAGTATAGGAAAGACATTCAGGCACGCATGAACTGAAAAAGAAAGTGTTTGGAGTACATTTTAAGCCAGTTGTGTGTATGTAAGTCATTTGTAAATATGTGTTGTTTCCATTATGAGGCAAAACTCTTGCATGGGTATCACTAAGCCATGTTTTCAACACTTATACCAGAAACCCTAGGAGTTTGAAGTGTAAAGGTCAAATCCATTTTATAAGCTTGGAATCTGGACCGACAACAAAAACAAATAGATAGTGCATAGTTGATGCATGGTTGATGATGGAACTCTTTTCCTTCTTCTAGGTTCACCTAGAACCACCCCCTACTATATCGGAGTGCTTAGATAGTCAAGTGTACTCGAGTACCAAACTACTACTAATGTGAAAGGTATGCGGTTGTGCAATCCAACTCAGGTACATGACAAAGCAATTGTACATGACATGAAAATGCCCATTCACTCGCTTATCCTGTACAGGGTCACAGGAAGCCCGGAGCCCATTCCGGGGGCACACAAAGCGCTGTACACCTTGCACAGGGTTCAAGTCCAGACCAATTTGTGAACTGTGAACTGAGGTATCCGGAGGAAACCCACCAAGCACAGGGAGAACATTCAAACTCCAGGCACATAGACCTAAAGGCAAGAATCAAACCCTCTACTCTGGAGGCAGGACATCACAGTGCTAACCACTACGCTATTGTGTATCAAGTGCATCTTCATTCTCTCCTCCAGGACACCACAAAATTTACATTTGCTTACAGTAAGTGTTCTTCCCACCGAACCTAAACCTTGTTTCCTCTCTTACATTTCAGGAGAAATTCTTATCTTCTGTAACCTCTTTTGAACTTTTTTGTCCAAACTTCCTCCTGTCTACTTAACTCCCGTTGCTTTGCCTACTGTATATCTGGGATCTTCATCTCCAGTCCTGGAGTGTTAATGTCCACAGTTTGTTGATTCTTCTGCTCTGATCAGTTAATAACTAGGTTGAGTGGGTGTGTTTAGGAGATGGTGAATTGAACTGTGGTGTCCCTCCAGGACTGGAGATGAAGGAGCCTGGCCTACACGATGGATAATAATCACTGCATTGCACTAAATAAAAAAAAATAAAAAAAATGCTGAAATACTGCCTTTAAATGTGACACTCAGCAATTTCACGAAGCCTTTGCTGGCATGTAAACCAAGGTCCTCGATTTGACAGGCAGTCCTGTCCCCTGACACTGGGAAATCTGTGAGACAGTCCATCATGGTAAAAATGGTGAAAAGATGCTCACTATAGACACGTTTCATAGCAAATTGGTTGAGGAGGGAAAGAAAAGAAAAAAATTAGAAAAAAACGTCCTGTAATTCCTGTAATCTAGAATTAATGTGTTTGTTTTATTAATTGCTTATACAACTTCACATGGTACTAATGTTAGCATTAATGTTGCAGCAATGTTGTAGGAAGGTTATTTAAATGTTATTTCTTAAAACAGCTAGAAAACTTGTTTGTAGAAAAACTAGGTTCAGAAATACTAGCTTCAAATTGGATTCATACATAAAATTCATACTTACAAGTATTTAAAATTGTTTGATTTAAATAACTATGAGTAAAATATAAAACCCTATTATCACTTAAACTGGAGAGTCCTTACTTCTTTTATTTACAGATAAGCCCTTATGCATATTTTGTAGGTCATGATCAGCCAATCAGAATCGGGAATCCGGCGGCAGCGTGGTGTATAGTAACTGTTCTGGGTTCGTCTATTATTGATGAGATATTGGTGTCAGTGTTGTTAAATAGTTCAACGCTGTGCATCCCTGCCACCTGGCTTCTGTCACACAATGTGTGTTTGTTGTGTGTCAGTGTGTACATGCGGATTAGCCCTGGTAATCGGCCAGTGTAATCTCCTGACGTCTCCATTTTGGCTCATCCATAGCGTTCCCAAATCCATGGCACATTCTGTTACAAAAACTTCATGATGGAACAGGAGTTCTATCAGCACATATCAAACAGACGAAAAAATCACGTTAACAAGCTCGCCAAATAACAGCAGAGTCGAGTTACGCAAATACGGAAGCGCAATTGTGGTTTGTCAGTTCAGCAATCGAGGCCACAGACTGTCGACGTAAACACGCAGACAGGCTTTGTTGGGGCAGAAAAAAAAAAACAGAGGATAAATTATCCTGAGCAACACTGCGGATATTGATTTTGACCTCCACTTTGTGTTTTGGCTCAGTGGCCACCTTGTTAAATTCCTAATTTAGCACTATAGCAAACAAAGGAAGGAGAGAGGAAGCGAGAAAACTGAGGCATGCTTTTAATCTCAATAACGATAAAACAAATAAGCTCGTGCTCTTAGTTGTCTAGGAAAAATACGGAATTATTTGTTTGGGTTTGGATCGGTAATGAAAACGCATAGGCATGCAATATTTAATATTACAATATAGTAATATTAAAGTTACCCATGGGAGGGGAATGAAAAAAGAACGCATTAAAATGCATCTTGGGTGTATTCTAAAGAAATTATTTGTATTTTTATTGTACGGTTATTATAACCAAAGGGAAGCATTAATAATCTGGGAATCTGGGTTTCTGAATGGTGCAAGCAGTGTCAGGAGAGCAGAGAAATGAAGACTGCGGGCTACGCTGAATCTTTTCTTCCTGCCCGAGTGCAAACAAGTCTCTGGAGATTCGCTGTGTCTTTAGTGAATGCTGAGGCAGACAATACAGCTGAGGAGAGAGAGAGAGAGACACAGAGAGAGAGGGAGAGACAGAGAGAGGGCACGGATAGAGGAAATGGCAAAAACAGTACAGACAGCTCCTCAGGCTTTGGACGTTCCATCACCTTTAACACCTTGAAC
>JAOVVA010000028.1:818877-833105 GCA_028565275.1 Leiocassis micropogon | reverse complement strand
TCCTAACACTTAAGTAGTAACAAAACTTCTTTCAAACAGGGCAACCTTGAAACAGACAGACAGACAGACAGACAGACGGATAGATAGATAGATAGATAGATAGATAGATAGATAGATAGATAGATAGATAGATAGATAGATAGATAGATGCGACACTCATTAGTAGGTCAGACTAACACAGAGCTCGTGCTGTACAGACAGGGCTTCAGTGCTCACTGCGCTAGTATTTGGGACGCTGCCCTAAACTACTCTAGCGTATCTTTCCCTCAGCCTCTACACACACACACACGCCGCATATTTACACACACACACACACACACACACACACTTTATCTGGGGATAATATACAAGTGTAAACCCTACTGTGGAATACAGAAGTCAGTTATTCACACAGATATAGAGCAGATTGACCTGTTTAAGGCTTTATATACAGTCCAGTTTGGGGAAAAGCTCTTTAATCACAGTTTGAATTGTTTTCGATGTGACTAAAATGCATTTCCATTAAAGTTTTGATGTACTTCATTAAAAACGTTTCAAGGTCAGTCGCTTTTGATTAACGCGAGGTCGCGTTTTGACTATAATTTCTGTTGACTTGAATCAGAAATCCGTTATGACCGTTACATGATTCGAATTTTAAACTGATGATCCCTGGCACGTGCGCGCGAGGATCACTTCTACACTGCGGCTCTGTCGCTATTGGCAACGCGGCGCGTGGGGCGAAAAAAAAAAAGAGAAAAAAAAACCCACCCTGCCTCTGCTCGTGAGCTCTAATCGGCTTGTGGGTCTTTAACGGTCACAGTCTGATCCCTTAACGCTGCGTGTGCAATGTTAATAAATAACAATACTAATGAATAATAAAATGAATAAATAACGCTTGTCGAGTGTGTGTTACCTGATTCAGCCCAGGTTAGTCCGGTTACAGCTCGGGGAATGCGACACCGTCTCGTCCAGTGTCCTGTGATGGGAAGGTAGCGCTGGATCCCAGAAATAGCGCACAGAAGTTGTGCAGTTCGCGCTGACACTTATCTACCCTGAGCTCTTCATTTCTCTTCCTAACAACATTAATGCTCGGGTTAATACTCACAGTGACTGCAGTAACACGGATCATTCCGATGCGCTTCAGCAGATTCCGGAGCTGCGGATCTGTCCGGCTTCACTCCCGGGTTTAATGCGTGGGTTTCACAGCGCGGTGGGATGGGTCCCGTCTCTCATGTACACCGTGGTCGCCATTTCATTGCTTTTTGTCGCCGTTATATTTGCTGTTTCCATGGGGGCACACACACACACACACACACACCGGCGTGTATGACTGGAGAGAGGAGAGGAGCCGAGTGTGTACGGAAACAGCCGAAAACACACGGAGAGAGAGAGAGAGAGAGAGAGAGAGACTTTGACATTTAAGATGCCTTTACTGCTTAACATATACACCGGCGGTGCCAAAAGTTTTGAGAATGATACAAATATTAATTTTCACAAATATTAATTTTCTGCTGCTTGAGTGTTTGTAGATATAATAGTATCCGTAATTACCAGCATTTCATAAGTGTCAAAGACTTTTATTGACAATTGCATTAAGAGTCAATATCTGCAGTGTTGAACCTTCTTTTTCAAGAACTCCACAATTTGCAGTTCGCCCTGGCATGCTGTCAATCAACTTCAGCCCATTCTTGCATAATCAGTGCCTGGAGTTTGTCAGAATTTGTAAGTTTATGTTTGTTTACCCGCATCTTGAGGACTGACCACAAGTTCTCAATAAGATTATGTCTGGAGAGTTTCCTGGCCATGAACCCAAAATTGCCAAGTTTTGCTCCCTGAGCCACTTAGTTATCACTTTTGCCTTATGACGAGGAGCTCCATCATGCTGGAAAAGGCAGTGTTCATCACCAGAGAAGTTGTCCTCGAAAGACGTTTTTGTTACGTTCTTTATTCATGGCTGTGTACTTGGGCAGAACTGTGAGAGAGCCCACTCCTTGGCTGAGAAGCAACCACACACATGAATGGTCCCAGGATGCTTTACTGTTGATGTGACACAGGACTGATGGTAGCGCTTACCTTTTCTTCTCCGGACAAACTTTTTTTTTTTTTTTTATCCTTCAGAACTGAAATGCAGTGGATTTTTTTTTTGTCTTTTTTTTATGGCAACAACTGACTTTGCAATTAATTAAAGTCACTCTTTATACCATTCTTGAGTATATGTATATTGGCATCATAAAAAATGAGGCAGCAGACTTTGTGAAAATTAATATTTGTGTCATTCTCAAAACTTTTGGCCATGGCTGTTCACTCTCCGTCCTCTGTAATAGGAAGACCTTTTATTAGAATTGCTCATTAACAGCAAGTCAGTTGAAGATACAGTTCAAGAACTTCATTTATTATTCAAATCAAACATCAGAATAAAGGAAAATCTGATCTGATGTCTACAGTATGCTGTGGATGGTGGTATCAGATGGGCTGTTTTGAGTATTTCACTAGCTGCTGATCTCCTGTAGAGTTTACACAAAACCGTGCAAAGAACAAAACACACGAGTGACAGTCCTGTGGGTGGAAATGCCTTGTTTACAAGAGTTGGTCAGATTAATTTGAGCTGCCAGGAACACACAGTAACACATATGAGCACATTTTACAGCTTTGGTGCGCTTCCAACAACGCATTAGCCCGTGAGGTGGATGAGTTACAACAGCAGAACACCACATATGATCTATCACAAGCTATCTGATCTTTTTCCTTTCTTCAACTGTCCAGTTTGAGGGAGAACACTATGTACTCATGATCGTCTCAGATTCTTAAGTGTTCAGTGAAAAATAATTTGTGTTGCAGGACTATACAGTATCTCTGTTTACAAATGCTCCATTTTCAATCAACGTCTTATGCTTCTTGATAGCTTTTATTCATTCGGGAAGGCAGAGAAGATATTTTCACAGTCAACCTGTTCTCCCATCTCCAACAGCACCTCCTCCACCTGTGCACCAATCGCCAGCACACACCTGATGCCATGCCAGTGTATCCTTGCTAGTCGGCCTTGGAGCCCTTGGCATCTCGCTTACTCTCGACTGGTATAAACATCACTCATATAATCAAAGAAAAGGACGAAAAATATAAATGCCAGAGAGCTCTTGTCTTGGTTCCTCTGCATCCAGGGCATACACAGAGGCAGAGAGAATTAGAAACAGAAGAGAAACATGCAGAAAGAGATAGAGAGAAAAGGTGAGAAAGAGAGGCAGAGAGACTGACAGACAAAACAAAAAAAGGTGCAAAAGACAGAAAGAGAGGAACAGATAAAAAACATACAGTACAGAGAGAAAGATGGATACTGGCTAGTGAGGAATAAAAGCATCAGATAGATAGAGAGAAAGAGAGAGAAAGAGAGAGAGACGAAGAGACAGACAGACAGAGGAAAAGACAAAGAAGAGACAGAGAGTGACTACATAGTTGTGCAAATGTGTTTTAAAATTTACATTCGTAAATCAACTTCAAATGTAACTGAATTTATTATTTTGTTAAATACTACAAGACGTTTTCATGGAAACAACATCAACCCAGAAACAAGCAATTAAAAACAGAACAATAATCAATGAACACATCACAAACATTTTAGTGTAAACATATTTAATATGTTGTAGGATGAAGGTTTTTAATCCTTTAATGTCCTGCTCAACCATTTGGTAGAGCACATTTCTATTTGTGTAAAGATACTTTGTGACAATGTCTATTGTTAAAAGCACAATATAAATGGAACTGTATTGAACTGAATGAAATTTCGAGCCACTGTATCTTAACGAAAAATGTTTTGAACCCGACGGAGTCATCTCTCCCACTCTGTCGATGTATGCTGTGCTAAAAAATGAACCTAACAATATTCAGATGTTGTTGTGTCTTTCATGTATGTATGCCCTTTTAACTGTAGCATATCAGAGTGGATGTAATTCCCGAATACATTTATGCTGTTGCACCACCACACAACAAGTTAGCATTTTAAATGATTGTTTTTAATATATTAATAGTTTTACCATAAGGTGCAATCTGAACCGTTTGGTAGATCCCTAGTCAGGGGTCTGTTTTAAAAAATATATTATTGTCCCAATAAAAAAAAAATAAAAAAAAAGCTACTTAGTACAGATAGAGGATCTACGTACAGACAGTAACTGCACTTGAACATCCTTGATGATGAGAGTCTCATTCGAGTGTGTTTAGGAAAAGTACCTTCTTTGTTTGGAATATTGTGAGCTTCCATCAGTCACACACCATCAGGCAATGCTTTTGTGACCCAACAGACTTTCTTTCACCCTATTCCACATCCCTTAAGGGCCGGTCAGTACTGAGGTCAAATGGATTACAATCACCAGTCACATGCTCAGATGACCCCTTCTGGCTGCCATAAATGCAGCATGTGAAGACATCACAACAGACAATGTAGAAAGTCTTCTCCTTTTCCTTTCTGCATAATAATGGCATGGTCCATCAACAAATTACAGTACAAAGTGTAAAAAAAAAATAAACACTCAAACGCTTATCTTGTCCAATCACTTGCAATCAGTCTCTAACATACAGTTATCTTTAACTTTGTACTGATGAAATTGATATATGGCATACCGAAAAAAGTGCAGCCTTGTACAATCATCATCATCATTGAAACCTTAGCCATAGTTTGCATGTTCTCTGAAATTACCTTTTGAGACATAAACTAAGCATTTTCAGCAGATTGTAAGTTTTTGAAGGTAATTAAATGTGTGGTGCTGTACATACTGTACAAACTGTCAAGGATGATTTAAGAAATGCTCCAAAGTGACTCAGAAAAAATGTAAAACAAGTGTGTGTGCCCCCTGCTGTACAGTTCAAGCAATGCAAGAAGACCTTACATTACCTTTTTAGCCAGCAAAACTTACATAAATGGAAAAATAAATAAAAAAGAAATATATATATACATATATATATATATATATATATTGGATATAATATATATATAAAAATATATATTGGATTGCTGTATGTGTGCGCTATGTGTGCATACAAACAGAAAAGCTAATTTCTAAGTGTTGTTTACTGCATTTTATCTTCCCCCTCCAAAACACCATTAAACAAATGCAATTTATACCACAGCAATATCGAATACTTGAATCTGATTGGTCAGAATGTGTTAATTATTTTCTATAACTGGAGCTCAAAAACATGAAACCTACTGTACCACGTTTATTAAAAAAACCTACCGTACGAAGTTTATTAAAATGCTATTATTAACATGGTAAACTTTTTCATGGACCCCTGTGGCATGGAAGGATTAAAATGCTTTAGGATGTGCTGTTTTAGAAAAATTATTAATGTTGTAGAGGTGGTACTGTTTAATATCGGAAATAATGACAACAAGAAGGCGGAGTTATTCTTCATGAAATGCATTTTTGTTAAATGACAAGCTTTATAAAATGCACATGTACAGATACATAAATAGAAATACAAACATTGCAGCAAAGTAAACAATCACAAATCCCACCGGAATGTCAGACTTGTACATCATCAATAATGTTCATAATGTTTATACTGTGCAGTTTTGGCAGTATGATAGACTTTACAAACTTAATACTCCTCCAAAAAAGAAATGAAAAAAAAAACAACAACCCTGCTCTGAAAAGGAGCTGAAACTCGAAAAGGCACAAATGATATTTACAATGACCTCTGAGAAATGTTCTGACATGAATCAAAGCTTTTACTATTCCAGAGACTAAACTCTGGATTAAAATGATGGGAATATTATTGAATTGGAATTGAGCAATAAGGCATGTTTAATGTTTAATTTGTGGATTTATCAAGTAAATTCATTCTATTACTTTTTTATTATTATTATTATAATAAATTCGCAATTACCTGAATTTGTAATGAGCCCAATTTGAAAAAACCTTTTAAAAATAAAATATTTAAATGTACAGAATGTGGCAGTGAGAGCTGTTGTTTTGTATGAGAAATTTCTAATCTAATATTTAATATAATAATTTAATATTTCTAGAGGACACACACAAAAAAGATGATTACAAATAAATTACATATGGAAATCTAAAATAAAACAAACTATAACAAACAAACAAAAAAAATCCAGATATCATTTATTAGTAATCAAATAAATAAATAATAAATAAATTGAGGTCAGAGTGGTTATTTAGATAAAGATTTTTGATTACTTTTTAAATCTATTTATATTTTGATACATAAGGATCCAGGCAGTTCCTCCAGCGTATGTAAGTAAACGTCGTAAATGTGATAAAAGTCAAGTAAACTACGCTATGTTCCTAGAGCCACACAAAAGTTTAAAGCTCTAGTATTAAAATCTGTATTTCAATGGAATTTGGATTTATAGCGCTAATGTAAAGTATAAGTCGTAAGATGAAAGCGAAACATTCATATGTGTAATTTTTATACAAATTAGCAAACATGAGCAGGATAAACGTTTAGGCAACGGTGGTGGAAACGCAACGAGTAACACTACATTAGTATTAAGGATCTGACTCGTGATTTGGTGGCAATACTGTACAGGAGCACAGTTTAAAAGAAAAAAAACACTTTGCAATTTTGAATGAATATGGACCATAACACTGATCTGTGATCTGTATCTTATATATACTATTTATATAGCATATATTAGGCTTGTGCAAAATAACATTATGCTTCCGTGATATACTGTACACAGTATGCTAGTATAAGTTTAGTTAAAAATATACCAAAAGATCTTAATAAAATTAACAGAACCAATAAAATAATGGTTATTATGACATAATAACTTGAAAGGGCTAATACTTGTGTAAATGGTTTAAACACTGCCGTATTTATGTAGACAGTGAAGAAGCCCCGCCCCTTCGACCCTTCCTCATCTTATGTGTTCTTAGTGTCTTCGATTTCCCCTTATGGTAACTTCAGAAATGTTTACGTTTTTTAATTTGAAATAAAATCTATCGATGTGTTTTATTTATTTATTTATTTATTTGATATGCTTTCCTGCAGCAGGTAGCAAACAGAGGCTGCTCTGAGAGGAAGGCTAACTAACACCCTGTATGTCATTACTGTACATACAGTAAGTACAGTTTTCATGTACCTGTACTTTACTTGAGTAGTTTTATTAGCGGATTCTGGTACCTTTACTCCACTATATGCTGCAACAAACATCTCTACTTTGTACTTCACAACATTTCTGCATGGTGTGTGTGTGTGTGTGTGTGTGTGTGTGTGTGTGTGGTACGTGAAGCTGTAATGTCTCCACCTGCTGATTATTATACATAATTGCATGATCCGAATTGCCTTCGTGAAACAATCGATTGCGTGTCAAAGGCTACAATGAGCGAATACAAGCTCGGTATTTGTTATACTTATGGAAATTTAAACGTGAATACTTTTATATTTTTACTCAAGTTGAAATGTAAATGGACTTCGCATTTTACTTGAGTAATATTTTCCCTGGAAGATCTCTACTTTACTCAAGAACTTCGCCCACAAAATGATGATCAGGCATCAGGCGAGTTCATCAGTCATCTGAACATATTCAACAGTTGTTTTGACAAAAACATGATATTGTAAATGTACTGTTGTGTTTTGTAACCACTGTTTACTCCACATTAAAGCAGAATCAATGCTTTAGTGATTGGCGCTATTGTATTTTTATTTATTTTTTTCTATTAGGGCTTTCAATATTAACGTGTTAATGCATGTAATTAATGTAGAAATTTCAACGCATTACTATTTCTTAACACAAATTAATCATATAATCAAGTTTGACCCTCATGGCTCCACATAATAATAACAATAAAAAATTTTAATCAGTTGACGGCTCTATTTATGCATAATCACACGCAGGAAAAACTATATCATTATTGCACAAGCCTTATATAGACTAATATCTTATTAAAACTTAAAAAACTTTAGGATTTCAGCGCTTGCTTTTTACTTTTGGCCTTTTTAATATTTTCTGTGCTCCTCCCATAAGAATTAACACATAATACAATCAGCATACTGATGATCTCAGGTATTGATAGACTTGGAATTGTGCATTGCAGCGACCATATAAATAAAATCTTTTAAACATTGATATTGCAAATAATACATTCAATACAGATTCACTTTAACTATTACAGATAATAATATTCATAATTCGAAATCAATAATAAGCCATTAAATAAAAAACATTTAATCTATTATTTCGTTTTTTTTTTTTTGTTTGTTTTTTCATGAGAATGTATTTTTTTTGTTCTGCACAGCAGTGGAATGTTTAGGAGAGATGGCGATGGCACCAGACAGCGTCTTAAACCCTGAGAAGAAAGTTTTGGCCAATTCAGCCAATCGAAACTGTGGACTTCATGTGGTCTGGCTAATCATTATAAGAATCGGTGGTCCTGAGGAACTGTGTTGAGACTTGGATGAATGAATTACATCCTTATTACTTAACGCTAACAGCTAAATGGGACGGAGGGGAATGTCAGAGGTTGGGATTTTTAATGAAAAAAATAAAAAATAAATAAGAACACAAACAAAAAAAAGACACAAAACTATGACTAGACCAAGTGACTGAAGCTCGAAGCACTTTCGGCATTTGACACAGACGCAACATTGAAATGCGAGGATGCACCCAGACGAGTGATGCTATAAATACAGCGGTCTGACTGGTACTGCGTTCAAACCGCAAACAGTAAACTGTAATACAAGAGAAATTCCTCTCTTTTTTTTTTTTGGCAGCGGCAGGAAGAGTGAATAGATATTTCAAGTATCTTTATTCATCTGTTGTACTTTTTACTGCACTGTACTTTTGTAATTAGCATTATTATTATTATTATTATTATTATTTTATTTATGGCATGTTTAATATTCCTGTGGCGATCTGGGGGGAAAAAAACTTGAGTAAAAGTCATTTGCTGTTTGGAAAATAACATTAACAGGTTAAAATCCACAAATGAATAAGAAACTAAAATGACATTTGGTTAGCATCAGCTAGTTGTTGTTAGCTATAAGTTACAGATTGTCAGATAACTGTAACTGTTTCTGACCTCATAGTAGATATTTTGCTAGTCAGGTTGTATTGAATTAGTGTTGTATCGTCTCAAAGAGGACAATATACACTGCTTACACTTAATCACCAAGGAAATGTTTTTACTTTGTCTAATTTCTGACCTGGCCTAGTAAAATAATGTCGTGTAACAGATGTTTGAGCACCCAAAAAGCGATCAAGGCAATCAGTCATGTGACTTCATGCCACACTGGAGAGCTACATACCGTAGTGACATGGTCGTAACCTGGATCAGTGAAGTCTAAAGGTTCATGATGTATTTCATTTCAGGAAAGCGAGAAGTTTTCTCAGAAGTTTTTTCTTTCTTTTTTTTCTCAGGCCGTCACACATAAACTCTTAGACTGTATCTTTTTTACGCATCGGCGTACTGTATGTTCCTGTAGGGGTTGATTCCGGACTACTCGTTGTTTTCGATACTGAATTTGACCACGCCCTTGACATGTTTGTTCACGTCCTAAGGATTTTGTTTGTTACCTAGCACCCAGTTTACACAGAGAGACGAACATCTCATGTTTCGAAGTTTTATATAAGCATTTTCAGTTTTCATGTATAACAGAAATCAATCAAAGATGAAGATTGCATTCAAGTAGAGATCTACAAGCTGGAGTGATGCAGCTGAGGTTGATGGACCGCTCAGATCCAGAAACACCACACAGCTAGCGTTAGCATTTCCAACCTCCAAAGATTATTTACTTTCAATGTTTATGACAGTGTATGGATTTTATTTCATTCACATTTAAAGGTTTTAATGCAGCTTAAATTCAAAAGTGCAAAATCTGAGATGTAGGTGATTAACGAGGTTTGGAGTAAAAACATGGCCGCCTCCATGAAAACATGCTATATTATATAACTAGCTTATATTACTGATCAAACTTTTATGATGTATTTCGGCCTCAAAACAGCAAACTGTAAAGTCGTTGTTATAAATTTTATTTGATGACGTTTGAGGACACCTTCTCAGCTTTCCAAGTAGGAATTTCATTTTCGGGAGGGGATTTCTTTGGCTTTTCCTAGTCATGAGGTCAGAAACTGTAAAGTAGCTTTTTTGAACGCAATATAGTTTATAAATTTACATATATTGGGACCTCGGCATATGAACGCTCCTACACATGAATTTTAGCCTTAAGAACTAAAATTTTGCACAAAATTTGTCTACACATATGAAGCATTTTCAGCGTACGAGTGAACAAACCGAACCGACCGCTGGCTAAGTTGTGCGTATATACGGGAGCCGTTCAAAACTTGTTTTGCATCAGTGGAAAGCCAAGCAAGGTGAGTTTTCATATTTTTTTTCTAATTTGTTTTGCATTTTGTGCAAGATTTAGTGAGGACGTAACACCATGGGTAACAAGAATAGTATCAAGGACGGTGGCAAAAATAATGGAGCCGCTTTCAGTTTAGTTTTTAAAGCAGCCGGTGCCAAGAGGAATCATAAATTAAGGCTAACTGAGGTTTAATGTCTATTTATTTCATATTTTACTCTAAATGTTTTAATTGTTTTTCTATGCAAAATATGATTAAAGTGTTGAAAATAAGTGTTGGTAATAATGGTAATATTTTTCGGCGGCTGGAACGGATTATCTGCATTTACATTAATTCATTTGGGACAATGCGTTTCACAATACGACATTTCACCTTAAGAACTTGCCTGAGGTACCGCTGTAAATAGGTTCAGTTATTATTATTAGCACTAAACAGACTGTTACGCCCCTAATGAATAGAAAAGTTCAACCTGTTATTTAACTTTTGCATTTTATCATTTTAAGATCTAAGTGTTTCTTTTGTGAAAGTGATATCTACAACCTCGCCCACTGTGGTTGCCCTGAGTACACTGCGACTGAGGGCAGCAAGGGCAGGTCAGAAACAGTATTGAAACGCAGACCTCGTCCAGAATCTGAGAAGCCTCATGTTATAACTCGCACATGTTCACAGGAGCCAATTACAGTTTTATGGCATGAGTATGGCTTGTGAGCGTAGATTAATAACGGCATAGCCTCAAGTCGAAAGGCTTTATAACGTGAGGTTATTACTGAATACATTTTTAACCCTTTAACAGGCAGTTGAGAGTCGAGCACATGTGGATATCAATCTAGTAGCTTGTTTTGAACGGTTGTAGATGTTCTTCAGTTTAATTGTGTTCCATATAGCAGGTCTGTCTTCATTCAAGTCATCAGTGAGTGGCGTGCAAAATATTTGTAACCAGGGTTGCCAGGTTTTAGCAGAATTTCCAGAGAAAAGAAGTATAAATAAACAAACAAACAAACAAATAAATAAACAAATAAAAAAATAAAAAAATAAGCAAGCACTGAGACACATTTTCTCAGTTTTTGTGTTGGGAAAAAATGTCACTAACATAATAAAAGTATCAATTTCATATTCCTGCTTTGTCTGCAGAAATGAATTAAATTCATTTGCTTTACAATAAGAAAACACCCTGGCAACCCTGTTATTAACTGTCTTGTTCGCTGCTCCTCCTCGAGCATGGGGCAGCGTAATTCCTGCCTCAATGGACCTCTATTAACACTTGTTGCAGTTCCCATTTCTGACCACTAGGAGTTATAACTCCATGGAGTTACTTTCGTTAAATACATCAAACTAAAGAGGTCATCATTATGGAGGTGTTCATGAGGACGTAATGAAGATCTGTCAAATGGCTGATCTTTAAATAGCCGCCACTGATTAGTCCCTGATTGATCAATAAGAACAACGAGTGTAGCTGTGCTTCCCGCCAGCACCGTGTAAACCAATTTGGAATGAAATATTATTTCCCTTCCTCAATTAAATTTGTTCAGTTTTTAAACTTTTATATACTAAACTGAGAGAGAGAGAGAGAGAGAGAGAGAGAGAGCAGAAGTGATAGTGTGTGTCTAAGTGTGTATCAGTGTATTAGTGTGTGTGTGTGTCACCGGGCGGTGCTGGTCTGTTGATTGCCAGGTGTGTACAAGTACTTCCAGATGGCGTAGTAATGGATTCCCGCCCCCATGGCAACAAACAGGTGCCATATGGCGTGCGCAAAGGGCACCACTCCATCACTTTTAAAGAACACCATCCCCAACACGTAACACCCGCCACCAACCAACAGCTCGCACACACCCGACCTGTCCGCCTGAGAGGGACAGAGAGACAGAGACAGATAGAGAGAATGCAAAAGTTTATATTCCTGCAAGGAAACTGGATATTTTTCAGCCATGTGACCGGATACTTTCTTACCATAGACAGAACCACCATGGCTGGAAACACACCCATCGCCGTGTAGCACACCAACTCCACCACTTTAAACCTGTCCAGGAAGAGATCGTGCAGGAAGTTGACTGAAAGCTTTCAAACTCTATTTAAGCATCAGTTTCTGTAACGTATACTCGTGATACATGATCGTTTATAGATTTACTCCGTACATACGGCACACACAGGGCTAAAGATGTGCACGAACATTTCCTGTAAAGCTTTCTCACACCCTTAGACCAGAGGAGCTCAGGCGTTGCACTGGAGACTCCTTCTATAAATCTCAAATAAGCATCTCTTTATAAAGAAACGTGTCCGTATTAGGGAGTACACATTTCATGTTTTTTATGTAGGTGTACACGTCAATGTGAACATCCTCTTAATATAGAAGCGAGAGCAGTAGCAGGTAAAATAATAAATGAATCAACATTAATCTGATTTTATTCCTCCTATTCAATGTCTAAATGTCTTAAAGTGCTCGAGCAGTTATGTAAGTTTAACTTAGACTTCCGTTTCTGTAACGCATACTTCTGTTTTTTTTTGTGTTTTTTTTTTTTTTTTTACCCCGTAATAATTCTGCAGGCTGTATTTAATTTTTATTACGAATCTCTCTTACAGGAACCACAGGCTGGATTTTCTGAGTGGTTTAAGAACTTTAAATGTCCGCTGTTAACACAAAACAAAGAGTGAAGGTCCACAGCACGGCTTTTGCATAATGATTAAACAGGAACAATTTCTTTCTCTCTCTCTCTCTCACACACACACACACACACACACACACACCTCTCATGAAAGAAGAAGACGTATGCTGTTCCTCCAGAGGCCATCACCCAGACAACCCAGCGCATGTGAGCGGCCCACGGACCAAGTTCCCTTAAAGTTAACCTGATAAACACACACACACACACATACACACACACCAGAAAAAGTCACACCAGAGATAAAAACCGTCTGATTTATCGATCAGAAAATTTTCTTAAATGAACTAAAAAATAATAATAATAATAATAACGATTGAGTGGAGTGTGTATAAAAAGCTCTCACCAGGGTGTGTAAGATGCAGCAATGAAGAAGTAAATCACCATCCTGTCACACATGTGGAAACACTGCTCGACAGAACTGGAAGGACAAAAAAAGGGCAAAAACAGGGCAGCAAATAAAAAATAAAAAACTCATCCGTAGGATTTTTGTCAATTGCAAGTGTGCCCTCTTGTGGTGTCCGGATTAATAGGTATGTGAGTTATGTGTACAGTATTTACAGTATTCATGACCATATCAAGTAAGTCTCCATTCTGCAACCATAGCAGCGATGCTCTGTGTGTTCTGACACGTTTCTATCACAACCAGCGTTAACCTTTTCATCAATTTGATCTACAGATGCTCTCCCCGTGGATCAGACTACACGGGCCAGCCTTCACTCCCCATGTGCATCAGTAAGCCTTGGCCGCCCATGACCCTGTCGCCGGTTCACCGGTTTTAATTCCTTGTACCACTTCTGCTACGTCCTGACCACTGCAGCCCTGGAACGTCCCACAAGAGCTGCAGCTTTGGAGTTGCTCTGACCCAGTCGTCTAGCCGTCACAATTTAGCTCTTCTCACTCAAATTCTTAGGTCCGTCCATTCTTTATGTTTCCAACACATCAACTTCAGGGACAAAATGTTCACTTGCTGCCTGATATATCCCACCCACTTCCAGGTGCCATTCGTACAAGATATTCTAACTGTAGTTACTGTAACGAGGGCCAAATTGCGACGGCTAGACGACTGGGACAAAGCAGAACTGTTCCAGGTCCGCAGTGGTCAGGACAAATCAAAAATGATTCATGCAGGTGGTCATAATGTTATGGCTGATCGGTGTACACTACCGTTCAAAAGTTTGGGGTCACTTACAAATTTCTGTGTTTTTGTTTAGTGATTTATTTTCTACATTCTACAACAATACTGGGGATTTCAAAACTATAAAATAACACAT
>JAOVVA010000028.1:802474-813811 GCA_028565275.1 Leiocassis micropogon | reverse complement strand
CTATTTATAACCTGCAGGTGCGCTTCATCAGATGACGTCACCTGACCGAAGTTATATATGCCAAGATTTGGCGTGTTAGATGAGAGAAAGATGTTCTCATAGTGTTTTCACGCAGCATCGAGTGTAGCTTTTGAAAGGGAACACCAGTGAGCCAGTTAGACTGGCCAACATACACACCCATGCTATAACGTCAAAACAAGGGCACTATTAGGTATTAGTAAACTAAGACTTGTTCATTTTTCAAGTCAAAATTTCAAGTCAAATCTTTGCTCGTCTTGCAGAACACTCGCAAACCGATCTACTCGCAAACCTCTCTACTCGAAATCTGAGGTTCCACTGTATTCATAAAGCTAAGGAATTTGAGGATGGACCATGATTTTTGTGATAATATTAGTTTTAATAAATCATACCATAAAATGTCCCACTACTTTTTTTAGTAGACTACTGATTAAATAGTGGAAATAAATGTAGAAACACACTTACACAGTCTAAAATGATCTATGATCAATAACCCATTTCATTTTATTTATAATATATCCACTTTAGTTTAAAGAATGTTTATTTGATTTTGGCTAGAAACA
This sequence comes from Leiocassis micropogon, assembly GCA_028565275.1. NCBI lineage: Eukaryota > Metazoa > Chordata > Actinopteri > Siluriformes > Bagridae > Leiocassis > Leiocassis micropogon. Next base: position 813,230 of record JAOVVA010000028.1, on the reverse strand, counting down.
TAAAAGACCTTTTTATTGTTGTAAATAATTAATGTATTACATTTTTAACGGATCTTTTGGGCCATTTTATATTTATTTATGCACAGTTCTTTTACGATCTTTAGCAAGGTGCACATTAGTGAACTACCTTAGGTATGATTCAGTGTTCTTATTTTAACATCACATATTTAAATCAGGGCTGTGTGTGCTTCACTGTATTGTCAGTATGGCTTTTAATACCGTAGATTATTAACATCCTTTGATAAAGAAGGAAAAATGTTGTTTGTACCAAGTAATGGTTTTGCCCCTAAGTATACATAAAGTTTGGTGTTCCAAATATTTTTATGTCAGCTGCTTCTTTGCCTAGTGATGTTATTTTTGGGTATAATTATAAAAAAAATATTTTTTCGCCCTGTTATTGCATTATTTACTTTTTAGCTTTGTGTGACAGGTTATACTTGTAAAACAACCAGGCACCATTTCATGCTCAGTCTTCTGTGACAAACAAACATAAACAAAATACTCTTGAAATTCCTGTTCATGACAAAGCATTAAATAATGTCACCCCGTAATCTATGACTGGAGCAGATACATTTTATACAGGTTCGAAAATACAGTTTATTCTTTAAAGTAAGGCAAGTTTTAGGCAGGTCAGTTTAAAGAATGTTTTATGGATTTTAAGGATAGAAACTTTCATTTAAATTATTTAAAGATTAATTATTTTAAGACTGCTGCTTCTATCAACAATCACATCATCAGTAAACACCAGTGAGCCAGTTAGACTGGCCACCGTACACACCCATGCTATAACGTCAAAACAAGGGCGCAAACTTGGTACGTGATACTCTGTTAAAAATAACATAGTAGAGAGTAGTAGGTATTGTATTTGTAGTAAGATTTGCAAGATTAAATATGGTATAAAAAAAAGGAAAATAGGTAAATCAATGACTGATATGTAGAAGTAAAATCACTACTATAAATAATAAAAGCATAAATAAATAAATAAATAAATAAACTAATGCATTGGTGACTCTGTGGTTGGTTTTTCGCCCGCCATGCAGAAGGCCTGGGTTCAGATCCCACCCCAGCCACTAAATGCAGTGCTAGTCTCAAGCCCCGATAAAATGTAAGGGTTGTGTCAGGAAGGGAACTCTCCCTAAAATCTGTGCCAAGATGGTCGGATGGTCCGCTGTGGCGACCCTGAAATCGAGCAACCGAAAGACCAACAACAGCATATAAAACAGACACTACAGTTGATATGCTAATTTCAAAATATGAGTCTTGGCAGCTACTTTAAACCCAAAGATGAAATTACAGTGTTAAATATTAAGTTAGTTTATTCCACATCCTTGGTGCCACCCTAGCACCCATTAGTTTAAGATTAAAGCCTGGCACTGAGAAAAGGCCAGCGGAGTCACTTCAGTCAGGTACATTGGAGCAATGCTATGTAAAGCTTTAAATATCAATAAAATCATTTTTAAATGAGCACAATGAGATATTACGCAGCATTGCAGGGAGGGTATGCAGCATTATTTAATAGACTTTACTGTAGTTTTCAGTTTACAGTGAACCTTGCTCTTACACAGATAAAAGTTAGCAGGTTTCAGTGATCAATCATGTGATACAGGATATTTATACTGCATGAAAAATTATTTACTGAGACACACTATGAAACATTATGATATTTTGGGATAGTGGATATTTGATTATCATGAGCTATAAACTGTAATTTTTAAAATTAGACAATAAGGTGTGGAATATTTCATTTAACATGTAATGCAATCTAGATTTTATTTGACGTTTACAATCTAGAATATACAGGGTGTCCCAAAAAATTTATCATATATTCATCATTTAACAACATGAATTTTTGTAAACCATGGCCAATTCTCGCTCAAAATGACCTAAAATAGAAAAATGAAAAAATGCTGAGCAAGAGATTCTGTTAATGTGCGCATTAAAAGACAGGGTGCTATCTAAAATTACACCAAGGCTCTTTATTTGGGTGGAATAGGGCACAGTCATCAATGCTAAGCGGGTATTTACCTATCTTAGACAGCAGTGATTTAGATCTCTGACTTATTAGCATTTATTTTAAGATAGACACTCTCAAAAAAGGATCTGAGGGCATAACACTCACATAAAGCTGGGTATCGTCAGCATAGCAGTGGAAATGGAGACCATAAAATCTGAAAATACCGCTTATGGGTAAAAATGAGTAATAAACAGGAGTGGTCCCAATACAAAACACTGAGACACTCCCCAAGTAGTAGCAGAAGTCTTATTCCAATTACCACATATCTGAACAGATTGAGACCTGTTGTTAAGATAAAGGTGAGATCAACTCTATCAACTTTTTTAAAACTAACTTCTTCACAGCCAATTGTCCAATTACTTTTGAGTCTGGTTGATGGAGAAACTTTGTACAGTGGAACCTCGGATTGCGAGTAACGTGATTTGCTAGTGTTCCGCAAAAAGAGCAAAGATGTTTTTATACATTTTGACTTGAATTGCATGTCTTGGTTTACGAGTACCAAGTAATTTAGGGTGTTCATTACCACAGCTCCAGATCCACACTCCTGTGTAGAGTTTATCCAGTTTTGTCCCCTATGATTTCTCAGGATTGGATGAGTTAACTTGTCACTAGTATAAATGAGTTGTGCTCATGGGTGAAATAGAAAACAATCTGGGTGCATACTGGTGTCAGATCAGGCATTTCTAAAACAGGGTTTAGATCCACAGTGGCCCCATATGGATAAATAAATGAATAAATGTGCTTTATGTCCATAATTCATAAAGTTTATTTATCATACTTCAACATACTCTCAATATGCTTTACAGGGAATAGGTCTCCAAAGATCATTTCACCAGGGTCACACACATGAGCCAGTTGAGCATTTACACAAAATAACTTGAATATTACATAGATATATAATTTGTTTTTACAGTGTATATGTTTTAACTCTCTAACATCCACCTTTAGAAGAAGTAATAAAACATGATAACAGATTGTCAAAAACTAAAATTATGGAGTTGATAGAAATATTGCTCTGTAATTATATAACATACACTAAATTGTGTTTTTTGGCCGCTATTGCCTTGACTGCAAGCTCTCTCGAATAAACCAGTGCATATGCAAGACATAAAAACTTCTCATTTTGCATCTTAAACACATACATTTACACCCATACACCCACCCGTGTGGACGCACACACACACACACACACACACACACAAAGAGAGGGAGAGGGCTGTATTCAGAGTTCAGTGCAGGTTTAATATTGAAACTGTTCATTGAGACTGCAGAATCACGTGCTACTCAGAAAATACTGGAGAGTTACGCACAGTTTGCCTAAAACAAAGGTTTTTCTCTAAACCTCTAATTGTGGACTCTGAGTACGACCCATAATGCTTGTTCACATTAATTGGGACAGTAGGGGAGCTTGGTGCATTCCAAATCCTACTCTGTAATCTATATGTCACATTTACACTACATCACGCTGCATCTATAAATGATAATTTATAAATGACACTGTCCTATCTGCTGAAAATTGGGATTTGTCGATGCAAAGAGTTCACAGTTAAACACATTCACACGCACAAACAACTACAGTGACAACATAAGGATCACAACATCTTGTTTTTTTTGTTGTTGGTTTTTTTTTTGCTTTAGAATATGGATTCAAAGGGGAACCCATTAAATGGCTTCTCCTACTTTTTTACCTAGCAATATTCGTCAACTTTTAATGTACCGTACTTTTTAAAATGTATCCTGCGTTCCCCTTTGAAATATGTGTTAGAGACACACCTTGTAGCCAGCTTCACAGTAAAGCACAAAAAGGTGATTCCAATTATTATTATTTTAAAAAATTAATATGCAAATGTTGATCGCAAATGAAGGAAGCCCAAACTTAGTACACACATAAAACATACACGCACATACACTCTGATACATTGCTAGCATTTCATGACCTTAACAAGGTTTAAGTAGCATTTGAAAGCATTTCATTGTGCTTAATCTCTGGAAGCAGCATAAGATTAGTCCATACCTCCTGGCTCCAAAGGCTTCACCAAACGTAGCTGTTTCTGGATTTAATAGTTTAAACCCTAGATCTCTGCCACCTAAAAGCCCCATAACTTTTATTCTTCATTACATCAGTAAATGTTTTAATCATATTGTTTATCATAATTCCCCCTTAAATTCCTGTGATTATTAAAGCATGGCTTTAAACAGATCTGTCGTCACATGAACACTCTGCTGTGCTTTTTTGTCTATTATTTTTTGTGCTTATTTGTTTTTAATCCAGCATGGCATCCAACTGGTCAGCAAGGTCATCAAACATGCTTCCAATGTCATCAAGAATGTTCACTGTGCTTTTATTTTCAATTGCAGAACTGAAAGACAAAAGAGGAAAACAAGAATGTAGGATTTCTGAGTTTAACAAGATTCTAATATGTATTAATTGTAATATTTAATAAAGAACAAAAAGTACTTGTCTTTAGTCATGATCCTTTCCTCTACAAACTCCAGTGCTGCAGCTAAGGAGGCGCTGGTCTCATCCAGCCTTAGCTGGTTTATTTCTTCTCCATGAATTCTGACTTCATCCGATCCTCTGGCATTTGGCGCCCCCTTTTGAATTTCTTCTCCTATTACACCAGCATCTTGTGTTGCGCCTTCGATCTCTCCCTCAATCGGCATCTGTCTGGCCACACCCACCTTCTTGTGCCTCATCAGCACCTGCCCTGACTCCTCAGTGACCCTTGTGACTTCACTGGATGTTCCCATCTCTTTCCCACTGATGACTGCTAACTCCCTTCTCTGTCTCTTCTGCTCACCATCCTCATGTTTTTCCACCTCTCGTGGCTCTACCTCAAAAGGACTAGGAATGTCCACTGACAGCCCTGCCATAAAAGATCTTGGGGGCTTGACTGGGGCAGATCCGCACCCGGGGGTAGAAGGAGTTTGTGGCGTTTGGGGGCTCTGAACAGGAGACGTCAATGGTCGTGGAGACAAAGTTTGAGATTCTGCTAGTTTTGGAATCGGGGTAGTTGGACTAAGTACGGGGTGCTCAACTTGCTCTGTGAGAACAGTAGGAGAGTGTGGGTGCGTGTTTAGGTCACTGGGTGGGCTAAGTGTGTGAGCTGGTAGGGTCTTCATTTTGATTGGTTTAGGAAGTGTAGGAGGTGGGCTTGGCTTTGAAGACACAGGTGGGGGAACTTTTTTACCATCCACTAAAAAAATAGAGAAAATTAAGTTAAAAATCTAAAAATAAACAAACTGGGTATCCGTTTCAGGTTTTTTTTTTGTTTGTTTTTTTCAATGTGAATTTAGCAATACCTGTGCTGTGTGTGTTCTCTGGTCCTGGAAGTGGGACTCTCCTGGTTGGAGTGGGGGGCTCAGCCTTCCTGAGCCCTAGAGCTGGTTTGGGGGAAACTGGAGGCTTTAGAGCTCGTCTGAAATCATCGCTCATATCGCTTTCCCTATATACACTTTCTACCTCTGATACAGGTCTTACACGAATAACAGGATCTGGCCCAGGTCCATCATCCCTATGAGTGGGTGCTATTACTTTTGGCCGTCGTCTCACAGTGCTGGTCTCAGTGAGCTGAAACCTCTCACCACCTGAATTATTAGGTGTACGGGACCTCCTCAAGGTCGCTGTGGCATCAACACGTGACCACTCTTCTTGAGTGAGCATGGAGCGGGGGCGGGGCTCTGGAGTTCGCCTCACAGGGGGTCTTTCCACTGTTTCATGAGGAATTTGTGAAGATTTGTTAATTTCACCATGTTGTGTGCTTCCTTGCTGGTCGGTGGAATTCTCGTGGTCAGCTATGGGGCCACTGATGGTGCGACGGCGGCTCTGGATCTCATCATCTAAACTCAGGGCATCCCGGTTTCGTCTGAGGATGTCCGGGCTTGCCTGGTCGACAGGGCAAATATGCAAAATATGCATTTTAGAATCTTGAGTATGGAAATACAGGGTGACACAAGAAAACGGGAACTTTTTTACAATCCAATAAAACTAGAAGTGATAAAAGAAATAAATTTTATTGCCCGTTCCACTGATCCATGATTACTAAAATGGCAGAGTGTTTACTTTGTGACATTTAGGCGGAGTGCTAAATGTCACTAACCCGCAATGCTCCCACCTGCTAATGGCTACCAATACGCATTTCAAAAATTCCCGTTATTCTGTGTCACCTTGTACAACAATGAATTGATATTCACCCATCCATCTAGGAACCTCTGTAGTCCAATTAGGGACCAAGGAGGCTAATGGTGACTATTTTATTATAATTCCCATTAATAAGTGGTTAGACCTTAAATCAACATTTACACGCAAATTCACAAACTATGCTAACTAAATGGCAATTCGCCTAATCTGCATGTCTTTGGACTGTGGGAGGAAACCATAGTACCCGGAGGAAACACACCAAGCAAGGGGAGAACCTGCACACACACCCTTCAAAGGCACACATTCAAAGGCAGGATTTGAACCTGGACCCTGGAAAGCAATGTCAAACTGCTAAACACTAAGCCACCGTGCTGCCAATAAATTATTATACTAATTTCAATTCATTTTATTAACTTTACTATGTTCTCATTATCAATATAAACCATATGTTAACAAAAACACGAGAATGTACCAGTATAGATAAAAACTGCATCTTGTTCTTAGCTGTTTATCTGTTAATTCCAAACAATATATTTGTATTCAGTTACATCTAATGTATATGTTGTTGTTAATTTTATTATGATAATCTTACCTGCAAGTAATTTCGGCTAGCATCTTTGGCTCTGCCTCCTAAAGTGGACATTTCTAACATGGCAGCAATGTCTCGAACACTTCCTCCTAAAACCCCTGATTCGGACGCAGGGCCACAGTCACTTCGGCGTCGTTCTCTATATGTAACACTTAGAAACGAATCGCAAGGTTCGCCTTGGTTAACCTCGCCCTCATTTTGCAAGTTCCCTGTGGAGATGGAGGAGCAAGAGCGCTTTGGCGGAGTTGGGGGGCGTGTCTTCCTGCGAGGTCGTGTCGTGGCAAAAGACTGGCTACGGTTTACTCCTCCAACATCCAAGGATGACGTAGTACGGTTGGATCCACCCACTGTGGCGTACTTCATTGATATGTCAGGGAAGGGCGGGTCTTTCCGTCTGGGTAAAGGAGGTGTGCCATCTTCATCTTCATCAGCTGCGTTTTCTTGGGGAAGACAAAGCAATGGGACTTGGTGAACTTGAGAATTCGAGCGAGACGAGGAGCTTTTGACTTTTGTGGGTGTATGTGGTGGTGTGTGGGATGGGCTGCTGGATGACACAAGCTTTTTTAGGGGAGGTGGAGCATTTGCTCTCTGTATTCCCCGTCCCTGGGTGGTATGCCGTGGAGAGCTACGTCCTTCTGTTCCTTTGCGCATTCTTGGAGCAGGGGTGGATTCTGGAACGGCTTGGTCTTTCACAGTTGTGCTTTCTTCTGTCTGCTTTTCCTTACTGAATGTTTCTTCTTTTGGAGGTTCTCCCAGGCGGTTAACAGCTAACATTAACTTCTTTTGATGCCCTGCAATGCAAAGAGATGAATGGAAAATACTTTGTTGATAAAGTTACACTCTTAACTATGGTGCAGAAAACACTCTTTCTTGAAGTTATGTTACCAAGAAACTAAAAGTTTCCCCTGTCAAACTCACTAGGCTGGACTTCCTGATTCAGAAAGGCACTGAGCACAGGGGACTCCTTCCAGAAATAAATGTCTTATCACAAAAAACGTTTACCATATACACAGTTAACACAGTGATTGACAGTTTACTACAGGTAGAGGTTTAATTAAAAAAACACAAAAAGGAACAACTTTAAGCTAAAATTATTTTAGAACTTGACTCTTGAGTACCCAGCTTGGTGATGCCGATCTCCTGCAAGTCCTCCAAGGTGATGTCACTGACAAAGTCCATGTTGTCATATCCATTTTGGACCAAAGTCTGATAGTACTGACTAAGTCCAATCAGGGACAACCACTCAGCTAGGCTAGTCTACAGGAACAGAAGAACAAGAAGACCATGAGGATCACCTGTCTCCCGAACGATAGGAAAAAATGCAATGTATTCAATTCAAGTACATTTTGCTAATTGGCTTACGGTTTTTTCTTTAGGTATCCAGTCAGGAATGCTCAGCTTGGCGATCTCGGACAACATCTTTTTTCTGTGTCCAGGTTTTGTCACCCCGATTGCTGTGAGATCCTGGAGTTCAAAAATGACAAAGTCCAATTATAGTGTTGCCAATTAACTGTTGTGTTGTAGTCCTAGGGCTTCCCACATCATTATTCATTGTGTATGTACAATACGTAGACAGATAGATACATACAGATAAACATTTAAAGATTAACAGTGCAAACATTTGTAACAGTTAATGTTACATTAGGCAGTTGCTTTGATGTTGCTCAGTGGTTGACAAAAGGCTGTTTGCTCTGATGTTCCAGCTGTTTCTAAGGTGGTATCTCATTCTTAATGAATTGCAAGATGACCATGACATCCATTTTGTGTGGTGTTTTGATGGATTGTTCTTAGGGTGTTGCTAGGTATTTGCTATGGTATCTCAAGTGGGTAGTAATTGCTAGATTGTTGATGTGATATTCCAGGTCATTGTTTGGTTGTTGTACCTCATTTTTGTGATATTTTAATGGTTTGCTAGATATTTTAAGAAGTTGCTAGAATACTTCTATGTGCTTGCTATTGTATAGCCCTGATATATAGCATGCAAGTGTGTATAAGTACCTCTGATGTCATTCTGCTGATGGTCTGAAGGTCATATCCTGCTGTCAGCAAGTTTGTGGTGTAAAACTGCAGCTGAGCGCTATTAAGCCATTCAGCTACGGCCTCTGAACTCTGCAACATTAACAATTTAGATGTTCTTGATACACAACTTGTATTTACTACATTTATTATTATATCTTTTTATTGTTTCCATATAAACCAACGCTTTGAAAATAAACCCACAGACACTTGCCTTGCTTTCTGTTGCGACACTGTCCTTCCTCTGTAGTAAAGGATCAACAAATGTTTTTTTCTTTTCTGGACGTGGGCCACCAGTTGCACTCTGGGTAAGTTGTGAGGAAGCTTCGGCACACAACAAAATGTTATTACAACAACCCAAGGAATTTTTACCAAATGTTGCATATAAAAAATATGTTGTTGGTCTTTTGGCTGCTCCCGGCAAGGGGCCGCCACAGCGGAATACCCAGTCCGCACTACAACTTGGCACAGGTTTTATGCCGGATGCCCTTACTGACGCAACCCTCCCATTTTATCCGGGCTTGGGACCGGCACTGCATCCAGTGGCTGGGGTTTGGGCACTGGCTGGGAATCGAACCCGGGCCTTCTGCATGGCAGGTGAAACACCCACCACTGAGCCACCAGGAAGCCACCATATAGGGAAAGTTTCTTGTATTCAGAGTCAAGTTACTAAGTGGCAGAAATGAAGTTTCAGAACCAAGGGACTTAGAAATAGTGTTTTTTTTTCCCTTCACTGTTATACGTACAAATAGGGCAATGTTAAGAAATGGAAATAATCTATTTGAAGTATATTTTCAGTATATTTTGCTGCATGAATAGTTGTAATTAATAGTCTAGGCTGGCCGAGCACTCCTCTACTATACTTACAATGTGACTTTAAACTTTATCATAAATTTATTCACCAAAAAATTACATGTAATAAGCAATATCACTAATTAAAAAATCTCCTATTTCCTCCATGTAAAAAAAATACATAAGCCTAAATATTTAGGTATTTATACATGAATGGTTAATTAACTCTAACTGATGCAGTGAGGAGCTTGAGCATGTCCTGTGGTCATATTAAAAATATTACTCTGTTTCAGAAGGATGAAATTATTGGACTGATTGTTGTAACTACTAAAATTGAGTTAAGAACTGAAAAATATATTAATAAAACCTGTAAGAATATTGGTAAACTAACATCTATAAGGAATAGAAGATCACTTAAACAATTAGTGAAATCAAGTTTTTTTTTAAATTAGAAATATAACTCATAGCTATGTTGAAAAGCAACACTAATTCCTACATTCCTACACACACACACACACACACACACACACACACAATGCGAAGGAGCTCAAGAGACTGGGACTAAACAGCCGCATAGCCTTAAGAAAGCAATGGAAGAAGATCATGTGGTTTGATTAGTCCAGATTTACCCTGCACCCATCATGTCTAATGCCTACTGTAGGGGCAACTTTATGATCTGGGGTTTCTTCTGTTTGTAAGGTCTAGATTTAGCAAGATTATGTGGCAATAAAATAAAATAAGATGATGACCTGAATATACTGAATGACCAGATGTTTCCATCAATGGAATTTTTCCTTCTCTGATGGCACAGGAATATTTAATGATGATGATGCCAGGATTTAACATGATCAAATTGTGAAACAGTGGTTAAAGGGCAAAAATGTAATCACACATGGATTGGCCTCCACAGAGTCCAGACCTTAACCCCCTTGAGAATCACTGGGATGTACAGTCAAAAGTTTTGAGAATGACACAAATATTAGTTTTCACAAAGTTTGCTGATAAGCTGCTTTTAGATCTTTGTTTCAGTTGTTTCTGTGGTGTACTGAAATATAATTACAAGCACTTCATACGTTTCAAAGGCTTTTATCGACAATTACATGACATTTATGCCAAGAGTCAGTATCTGCAGTGTTGGCCCTTCTTTTTCAGGACCTCTGCAATTCGACTGGGCATGCTCTCAATCAACTTCTGGGCCAAATCC
>JAOVVA010000028.1:782998-802374 GCA_028565275.1 Leiocassis micropogon | reverse complement strand
AATTGCTATTATAAAAACTTAAGCAGCAACTTTTCCAATATTTATGTAATTCTCAAAACTTTTGGCCACGACTGTATATGAGAATGCTTTCAGTGGTCCGACTCTCCCATCATAAATACATCATCTTTGAGAGAAATTAATGCAACTCTGGATGCAAATAAATTTTGTGACATTTCATAAGCTTATCGAAACAATGCCATGGCCGTAATCAAAGCAAAAGGCGCTCCAAAAAAATATTACAGTGTGTGACTTTCTTTTTTTGGCTGGGCAGTGTATTATGTTTAGTGGTTATTATTGATCTTAAATGACATTGCATAGTATGTTTACAAGAAAAATGAGCTCAAGTTAAGCTCATGTAACTTCTGAATAGAATCTGTGGCTGTTTCTGAGATGTCACTAATTACATTATTTCTAAATACACACTTTTTGGATCTTGAAAATATATACTGTAAATAAAATGAAAGCCGACTTGACTTGACTTGACCAGAGGATACCTGCACTAGGGTCCTGCTCCAGAAGGTGTTCTTTCGCTTTGGCCGACTGAGACAACACGGTGGCCAGCAACTACAAACAAACACACACAAAAACAACCTTGTAATGGGAGAAACAATATTTTCAAGCATTTAGCATTTAGAGTTAGTGTGTTTGTCGAACCTTAACTCCCTCTGCCTGTGCATGTAGCCCGGGCACATTTACTCCATGCGTGTTGATTCCTGGGGAATGTGTTGGTGTGGTCGGGACAGGCACGGGCGAGCTTGCAAGATGAACGTTTGCGTTGTCCACTGAACCACTGACTGATGAGCGGCCGCTGGTCAGACTCCCTGTGCTGCCACCTAGTGAACAAGTAAAGAACAACAAATGTACATACTGTAAAACAAACCAAAAAATAACTAGGGTGCTCTTTGTGTTTAGGTTCAATTCTACGTTTTAAAACATCCCACCGCATCCACTCCAGTCAAACAGCGCCATACCTGCTAAAGGTTTCCTCAAGACCCAGATCTCCTCACTGGAACTGCTTTGCTGGCCACTTAACGTTGGGGAGCCATGGGGACTGGACACAGAACCTCGGGAACCTGAAACACAAACATTTGTACACATGCCAGTATTCCACTGGCAAAACATTTATATAAAAAGAAAGCAGGACAACCAAAGTTCAGAATACAGATCTTATAGGGAATTTACAAAAAAAAAAGGATAAAATAATGTGCTTGTTTCTTCCACATAATTTAAAAATACATGACTAAACATAAGACAAACCTATCTTTTTTTTTTTTAAATAATGTTCTGTATTTACATTTTTTTCTTCGTTATAATCAGATGGTAAACCTGAGCTGCTTTATATTGAAAGTTTTGTTCTTTTTGGCTCAGTCAGGGATGTTGTGGTCGTCTTTAAGCTACTGTTTGCTGATTCATGAAATATGAACGGTTCTTGGCAGCCGACTCGGCCTTACAGACGTGACTATAAATCAGGTTAGAGAAGGCATTTAATCCAGCAAGCGTTATTAACTCTCAGAGGTGATCTATATAGCTTCTCTCATTTTAATTCTGTTTACTGAGGCTGTATCTTTTCACTATGTGAATGTAGACACTTTGAAAGACTGAAAGTTAGGTTAATTGAAATTTTAAACAAACCTTACAAAAAAAGCATGACTTGCAATACACATTTACAATTTATTTCTGGCCCAGAAGTTATAACATCTCCCAGTCAGAAACCAAGTTTCGCTGTTAATTAGGAAAATTAGCTATTACATAAAGGAATTTGTCTTGGACAATCACAATTCCAAAATATTCTAAAATACTATCTTAAGCTCCAGTCCACAAGGAGTGATAAGACTGTTGCAGTCATATTGTTATCAAATCTAAAAAAAAAGTTACAAATGTCTGATAATAAATATTTTTGTTTAGGACTAAAACACAAAAAGTATGTTTTGCTTATTATGCAAATGATCTCAAATTTAATTGGAAGGGGATAAACAATACAAAAAAAACATGAAAAAAAATTGTTCACATGTAAGCAAATAATCCCTATACGACCTGTACTTTAGCATATATACACAACAGTCAGCCATAACATTAAAACCATCCGCCTAATATTAAATATAAAATTCCCCTTGTGCCACCTAAACAGCACTCCATCAGACCTCTGAAGGTGCGTGGTATCCAAGCTATCAACAGCAAACCCTTAAAGTCTGACAAGTTGTGACTTGGAGCCTCCATGGATCACACTTGTTTGTCCAGAACATCAGATTGAGGTCTGGAGAATTTGGAGGCCTACTCAACACCTTAAACACTTTGTCAAGTTCTTCAAACTGTTTCTAAGCAATTTGTGTAGTAAGTTCAGGAACATTATCCTGCTAAAAGAGGCCACTGTCATCAAGGAACACCTTCTCCATGAAGGGGTGTAACTCAGTCAGCAACAATGTTAGGTAGGTGGTACGTATCAGAGTAACATCCACATGAATGGAGGTACTTCAGCCTTTTCCAACCTTGTCCATCGCCCAGAGCATCACACTACCCCTGCCAGTTTGCCTTCTTCCATTAGTGCATCCTGGTGCCATCTCTTCTCCAGATAAGTGACTCACACCCAGCCATCCACTTCCATTGTTCCATGGCCCATTGTGTTCCATTGTGATGCTCAAATGCCCATTGGAGGAGCCTGTGGTGATGGAAACAGGTCAGCATGGGCATCCTGACCAGTCTGTAGCTACATAGCCTCATACGCAGCAAGCTGCCATGTTGCTTAGCCCTTCAGTTCTTGTTCGGTATCAGGACAGATGGACTAGCCTTTGCTCCTCACACGGTTCAGTGTTCCTTATGTGCCCATGAGTTTGTCGCTGATTTTCAGTTGTCCTTCAAGTTAGTAGGTACTAACCACTGCATAAGGAACATTCCATGAGACCTGCCATTTTGGAAATGCTTTGGATTTCCAAAGCTGTTTAGCCAGACCAATTTGGCCTTTGTTTGATTTGTTTGAGTTCCTTGGATTATTATGCTTGCTTATTTTTTTCCTTCAAACACATCAACTTTGCAAACTGACTGTTCATATACTGCTTAATATAACCCACCATGACATGGAAATTGTTACAGCTAATCAAGGTTTCTCACCCGTCAGTGGTTTGAATGTTATGGATGATCGGTGTATGCAAAATTTATTTCTCTTTGGATTCAAAGACTTTTAATCAACTTAACACATAATTAAATATTATAAGCCCATACTGTATGTGTGTGTGTGTGCACTCATGTGTGTGTTTGTACCTTTCTCTCTTTTCGGCCCCTCTAAGCGCGAGGAGGGCAGTTCGAACGCAAATGTGCTGCAGGTGGGTGTGTTATACCCGAATGAGGTGAACAGGGGCTGATGGGAAGAGATCAGGGAGGGAGGAGGGGGCAGGGAGGTCAGGGGAAGAGAGAGAATGTGGGAGTCACCGTTCACCATGGCAACTGAGCCAATTGCCGGCGGACGGATGTGTATCTTAAGATACTGCTGAGTAGCAGGTCCTGGGCACGACGGAAATAATAACACAAATAACACCAAAACACGGAAGAACACAACACGACAGGGGAAGGAAACACAAAATAAAACATGTTCAAGAAAAAAAAACAGCTAACTCTATGCACTAAAGATCCTCACTTATCAAATGAAAATAACTTTTTGAATAGCATGCAAGAAGGAAATCAAAACGTGTGAGTACTGTTACAATAAGATGACAGTCATTCCAATGCAAAAGACACACTTATGACAATTATCTACAGTATAAAAAATATGTAGCATTGCATGCCTCATAGAGTCATGTATGTACAGTGAGTGGTGGGGAAATGCATGGGTTTCTATTCCTTATCTAATTCTTTTCATACCTTTTTTTTTTTTTTTTCATTTTCCAAGCCCAAACAGAGCAAAATTAATACTTTTGGTTTTCAAATTCCATATAATCACCTGTTCTGACGATGGTCCTACTAGTAGCAGGCAGTGAGGTCAGATAATTTTATAACCAGCTATGAATTTCATCTCCTCCTGGGTTTTTTGGATCTCCAGACATTCCCAAGCCAATCTTAAGAAATAACTCTCCAGTGAGTGCTGGTTTTACAGTATGTCAAGATACATCTATAGGGACATGACTGATACAGTTCTACCAGGAGCTGATCTGGAGGCAGCACCCTTTTTACTCTTTAAATTTTGAGGATCAGCTTCTTTGCTCTGTGTCATTCCTGGATTGTCAAACTGTTTATTCTGTCTGGACCCTGAAGAGGAACCTCATTTCCACCATCTCGACTGAAGACTTATTCGTTCAGTCACTACTCAAAGTTAATGACTAAATGTGAGGATACTGACGCAGCTAGATGGATACATCAAGACAGGCACACCAAACTCAATTAAATTCATTCATTATACCACTTACAGTATCCTGTACAGGGTCACATGAAGCCTGGAGCCTATCCTAGGGGACTTGGGGCTCAAGGTGGGATACACAACTCATCTGGCTCTTGAATCCTGTAAGCATTATTTGGAAAATGTCTTTCTTCAACTTATTTGACAGTCATTTTGTTGGAGTGAGATAAATCTGTCTTTCACTGAACTTTAGCCTGAATCTCTCCAGCAACTTGGAAAGCTCATGTCCTGTAGGTTGAATCCACCTCACCACCATGTGGTGATCGCCTGATGGCTCTGCCTCTTCCGTACACAAGTGTCCAGAAGTATGACTTCATGGCCACTGGTTTAGTGGTGTATTAACACATTCACATATTGACAATTCATGACTCACACAGAAGTCTTATATCCTTTCCTCACTTGGTTTCAGATCAGGGAGGCTGTTACTTGTAATCACACCACTCCAAGATTTTCCAGATGGTCCCAATCTCGTTTCAGGTTAACTCTAGCACCAGTCACTCCCAGTGGTTTGACTCAGAATCTCAGCCACAGGAGTTGACCCAAATAGGCCATATGTGCCTTGTGTTTCAGCATCATTTTTAGAGATACTAAACTGACCCACAGAGCAAAAACTGAGCCTATAGGCAGAACTGTAATGCTGTTAAACTGCAGAGTGGTCTAACGGTTTACATTAACAAACAAAATATAGAGAAAACAGAATCAGGTGAAATTTGTGCGACAGATTTCAACAAGGTATTTATTTAACTTGGTAACTGATTATTCAGCACTAACACTATGTTCTCCTAGGGTGAATTTTTATCTCTACGCCTACATTATAAAGGTTTATTTACCTTTTTGTTAACATATTTTAAAAAGTGAATGCTGTTTTTGCTCCTTTGCTTCGTCACCACAGATACATGTATATTTTTGCCACAGGTTTTACCCTGGATGTTCTTTGCGATAATTTTCTTTAAAATGCCGATTGGTCAGGCACTAAAATTGTCCTGCAAGCCCAGCGGTTGGGTGTGGTACAGTACGCCTGCTGCAAGTCCAACCCGAGCCGTCTACATGGCAGGCAAGAAAACCACTGAGCCACCAATGGCTGGTATTTTAACTCAGTACATGTTGCCAACTCAGTTAAGGTTCCCTTTTGCTTTTCAGTTTCTTTTGCTTTGTGACACCAAACCAAACTGCAAACAAACCAAAAGTACGAATCTTACTCTGATTCAGACAAACGGTAAACGGAATCGTAAATGCAAACTAAGTAAATTTATCCTTTTACATGTGTTTCTAGATGGAATGATAGCAAAACGTGAGTTAGAGGAAAAAGGAGGATGGAAATGAAAACACGACTGGATAGAAATGGATTCTCATCAATGTCTTTTTAATGTTCATCATCTTTCCATCTCTCCCTTTCTCCTCCCGTCCAGCCTGACCATTCTAATTAAAGTCACTGTGCGGAAGTGCCACACGCTCAGAGGTGGTGAGTGCACACACACACACACACACACACACACACACACACACACACACGCAAGTTCATATGTATTTTCCCACACCCAGATTTGCCACTGAGGGTTTTTTTTATGTTTTTTATTTTTAATCATCATTTTTATTTTCGTTAAGGTCTTCTTAATCTAAGTGTGGGACACATCTCTTCCTTTCAGGTACACACACACACACACACAAAGCACTAAGAAGTTGTGTGTAGCACATGGATGACTTAGTTCAATCTAGGACAGCAGTGTAGGTCACATGACCACAAAGGGTCATGTGATTACACTGTGGCGCACCTGCCCTCTTGATGACCTCCACCATGTTGGAGGGGAAGTAGCCGACGCGGTCATTTCCTGTCCGGTTGTCGTGGATACAGCCTTTCCAGCGGCCGTCAGAGTGCTGCTCCAGGACCTGGGAATAAAACAAATGTGCTTCAGGAGTCACCAGAAGTGTTTATGGGAAAAACTTGTGAATGATTAATTGAGCTGTAAGCATTATAGATGAGTGCACCCCTTGTTTTGTTTCGGCTTCACTAAGTTGTGTGCAGAATTAGCAGTCAGGTCATGATATGCATTAAAAAAAGAATGCAGAATAAATGTGCAAAAGTGCTATTCTATGCATATATCATCATATTATTCTTTTTATCTTTCATGTTTTGTTTTTTTATCAAACTGGGTGTGTGTGCACGATGGAGTTGACCCAGCAGATGGCGCTGTACACCGTGTTAAGTAAAAAAAAATAGCCACATTTAGAAATTCTTCTTGTGTAACAGCAGGCAATTTTCAGACCAATTTGCAGTTAATTAGTTGGGATTATTTTCTTTTCTCCTAAAAATGCCTATTCTTCAAGTGTTGCACTCTGGGTAATTACCGTGATGATGTCACCAGCTTTGATGTTGAGGCTCGTCAGGTCGTAGTTATTGCAGTAGTCTTTGAGCGCCCTCACCTGCATGGCTGCCGAGGCATCTGCATGTTCACACACACACACACACACACACACACACATATAAATCATGGATGGCCATGTGTAAGATGTATAGTAATGGATCATGTATTATATTTTTTACCACCACTTCAATGAATCCTGGATTCAGTTACTTGATATTTTAGCCTTATTATATACATTATCATTTCTATAGTAACAATTTACACAATGACTCGTGAGGAGTAGACATTATGTACAGATGTACAATTTGGTAAAGATATGGTAAGCTTCACTCAGAGAAAATGTACATTTAACATTTACGGAAGGAGTCTCCAGTGTCAGTGGTTTGGAAAAAAAGTAATAACTTTTTTTTTTGTCTGATTAACTTTAAGAGAATATATGGAAATGGAAACACTTCAAGGCATGATCTTACAGAACATATAAACTTGATTATTTACTTATAAAAGCGTTTGGAGATAAATACAGTATGTGTTTATAGATACATGTTAGTTAATAGTTTTTATTTATTGTATTTTTATTTATTCACTGTATACTCATAGAATATACAAATTCATTACAGGTTCTTCAACTATTAACTTTGGGGAACGTTTAAATTCTTATAAAGTGTTCAAATTCAAATTCTTAATCATCCAACAAAACATCTGGAAATATTCAAGATAATTATTTAACTATAAATAAGTTCAACTACTTAGAAGAAACCAGTGTATAAACAAGTTCATATGGTCAGTGATAAAGAATGCCACCATACAGACATACTTATATTAATCATTATTATCAACTTATTAATTATCATTAATTCCTTTCCATTAATTTGCCACATTTTAAATTACGCAAAAAATCTTTTCTGAGTCATCAATTATTTAAAAACTGTCATAATTTGACTTGACGGTTTTTGTTTAACTTTTTAGATGTTGCGCAATCATGGGGCAGCGTGGTCACTGTCCCAGTTAGCGCCATACAGTTATTATTCAACCTAGTGGTCAAAAGTTGTACTGCAACACACACTAATGAAAGAAGGACCTACACAACTGAACGTCTAAAACTGCAGTTGGACTGGACACTGGACGACCGTATGTCATTTAGACTCAGCTGTCTAGTTCAGGATTACTAGACAGCAGCCTCAAGAGTGAAAGTCTTGCGAGTCCGTTTTGTTTGAGGCGATGTCGTTAATAATGTCATCCTGCAACAAAATCTATATTGCGCTGTGTTACTGCTTATAGTATATAAACGTTAAAGTGGAGGTGGAGTGAAACCCACTGTTTCTCTCTCTCTCTCTTTCTCTCCTGTTCTCTCCGTACCTCTCAGCATCTGTTTAATCTCTCGGCTGGCTTGCGTCGTGGTGAACTGGTTTACGATGTCCAGTGCCGTCTGGCAGTACGTGTTCCTCACACTGGCACTAATACCACTCTGGAAATAAAATACAAATACTTTTATTTTTATCTGTCTTCTTATATTTAAAATACACAGAGTTAAAACAAATAATAAACAACAAATGTACGTGCCAACAGCTGTTCATGTGCCATTTTATACTCAAGTCATTTCTGTATATTTTTGAACACAATGTTGTTTATATTAAATAAATTATCTGAAAATTATTCTCCATACACAACCTATGCATCACACTGACATTGATATCTTATATTAACAGATTTTTATGCATTCAGCTTATCTCTTTAAATATTACTGCTGCAAGATTTGATCAAAAAATAACATTCTGATTATTTTGACATGTGATTGGGATTTAAACTGCGATATTTAACTCTTAAATGTATCATGTTGTATCCAAACATGTATCTAGTCTAACAACAAATAATAACGCAAATAATTTAAATAAAAGGATACCCAAAATAAATTAACAAACTTTACATGAATTGCAGAATATGCATTTATTACATTTAATAAATTATATCCTTTTGTGATTAACATGTGCATACTGTGATTTAGATGTTTTTTTTGTACATGATTAATTTTGCAGCACTATTAGATATTTGACTATTCAAGATTTTGGCATCAGTTCAAATGGGCTTCAAATGGGCAAATTTGACTTTCGCCCCAAACCTAAAAATATTTCCAAATATTAATTTATGCAAACATACTCAAAGTTCATAGAATTTAAACAGCTGTCCTGTGTGAACTCGACTCTGAATAAAAAAATGTTTGGTGCTACTTTAAGCCTCTCCTTTACGCAATCTGTTCCTGTCTTCTTGTGTTTCTTTCTTTTCAGCACTGTCTTGGCCATGTTACTTCAATATTTTAACCTAGTCACATGACTAAATATACAAATATAATAATCGACTCTAGTCACCTGACTGAGTACCTTTCAGATCCGCTTGGAAAAGTTTTGGGGGAAAATAAATCCAAGCTTCATTTAATATTTAAGCGTTTTTATTATTCACATAATAAACGTACAAAATGTTTTACATAAAATAAAAACACTCACATCTAGAAGAAGACGAACGGCATCGGTTTTCCCGCACAGTGCAGCCTCGTGCAGAGCCGTGCCAGATTTCGTCTGCCGGTTTATGTCTATGCCAGCCTGGATTAGCAATCTGGAACAAACACACACACACACATACACACACACACACACACAGACATACGCGGCACAGGGTTTATTCCCATATCTACTGCAAACACAGTGAGAGTGTGAGTGCATTTGTGCCTGCAGCTATTGGAACAAAATTAAAGAACATTTCAAGAGGAAATTAAAAAAATCTAAAATACATTTCCATGCGATTATACTGACTAGCACACTAGCCGGCGCTAATACGACTGATAGCATCATGTGATATACAGTGTAATGCGTACATAAGGGGATATATTCATGATTTAAGCTGCATAAGACTAGTTTTAAAGCTTCTTGTGCTGTTTTGTACAAGTGGATGTTTTGCTAATACCTGGCAACTCAAGCAGAGAGCTAATGTTCATTTTTGTTCCCTTCCCTATGACAACCTGATGTGGCGTAACACAACATACAAGTTTCCGAAACATGGATGAGTTCTATTGTGCAAAATTCACATGTACCACACGTTACAAGCGATTGATGTCTCCATGACCTCATGAAGTCTCGCCAAACAATTCACTGTCTTCCATTTTGATTCAGGGTTTCTAGGTCTTCATTTATCGTTTCTCCGGCCTTTTAGTGGGGCTTAGCTGAGCGTGCTTATGATTTATTTAGAGCGCTATCTTGTACGAACCACTAATTAGCCAACATCCTATTTATAGAGCGCCTTCATTTGTAACTGCGGGCTCTTTATATAGTCTAGTGACTCTGCTTTACCCTGACTCTGGTTCAAGATCTCTTTCTTTAATTCATTATACATTCGATACAAACTTTCAGATTTTCTACAGGCGAGGGGTATTTAATACCTGTGTCGATTATACATGCGAATGCAGAACTTTGAGCTTGATGCTTGATGTTTTAAAATCAAACTTAAAACCAGTAGACAGATCAATGTAGCTCTTATAAGGTATAAATCACATATGGTATTGTTACATTGTAGATAAATAAACCACAACATTAAAGTTAAGTTGATTATTTTTCCAATATCAGAGTGCACTGATGTGTTTTATTCCTCTTATATCACAGCAATGTTAAACACAAGCCTGCCTACGTGTACTAGAAATAAAAAATGTAAAAACATAACAGTTCCTTTATGCATGCAACTTTGTCTTATTCAATTTTTTAAATATTAAACATCTTTTTTTTTTTTACTAGCTCCAATTTCAAGCTAGTAGACAAGGTGGTGTTGCATTCCACAGCAATGGGGAAAAAAAGCTCCAAAGCTCCAAATTGGTATAATGGGTGTTGACCAATCAAACTGTGTTATGCAAACTTCCAAGGGCGGGGCAATGCAAGTGTCAACCAATCGAATGGATCCATACAAACAATCCAAGAACAACAAATGTTACATTTCACTTTTTTGTCTTACATCATTGTTGTGTTTTCCTATTACACTTATTCCTGTTGCACTCACACCCATCATCATCATAAAGGGCTCGTCATGAGACACATCAAGACCCTGCTGCCCCCCTCACTGGACCTGACAACTCCATCTCCACTACACTCCATCTGGCCCTCACATACCTAGACAGCAAGGACACCTACAGTACATTCGAATGCTTTTCATGGACTTCAGCTCAGCATTCATCCCATAACACCTGAACGGGAAGCTAAGCCTGTTGGGCCTGAACAACTCCCTCTGTAACTGGATCCTGGACTTTCTGACCGGAAGACTGGAAGGCCTCAGTCAGTGCAGATCGGGGACAGCACCTCTAGCACCACCACACTTAGCACTGGGGCCCAGCAAGGCTGTGTGCTCTGTCCTCTGCTTTTCACACTGCTGACTCACGACTGTGTGGTGACACACATCTCCAATCACATCATCAAGTTTGCTAATGACACATGTGGTGGGTCTCATCAGCAAGAACAACAAGTCAGTGTACAGAGAGGAAGTATAGAGGCTAACGGACTGGTGCAAAGACAACAACCTGTCTCTGAACATCAAGAAGACAAAAGAGATTGTTGTTGACTTTAGCAGGACATGGAGCAACCACTCTCTGCTAAACATAAATGGCTCCCCCATGGAGATCGTCACCAGCACCAAAATGATTGTTGTCCTTGGTGGTGGAGAACCTCACCTGGTCCCTCAACACCAGCTCTCTGCACAAGAAAGCCCAACAGCGTCTTTTCTTCCTGATAAGGCTGAGGAAGGCCCAGCTTCCACCAACTATTCTGACCACCTTCTATAGAGGGACCATCGAGAGCATCCTGAGCAGCTGCATCACTGTCTGGTTTGGGAATTGTGCCATCTTGAACCGCAAGATCCTACAGTGAATAGTGAGGACAGTCAAAAAGATCGAGAAGGGTCTCTCTTCCTTTTATCGAAGACATCTACACCACACGCTTCATCTGCAAAGCCACCAGCATTGTGGTTGATAAGACACACCCCTCACGCACATTCTTTACCGTCCTGCCATCTGGAAAAGGTATCGAAGCTTTTGGACCTTCACATCCAGACAACACGTAACAGGTTCTACCCACATGCCATACTCAACAAGAAAGGACTGGACTGATATACACACACACACACACACACACACACTCAGATAAACATTCACCTTTATAAAATGGGACTGGACTGATAAACACACGCGCATATGCACTGATCTACGACCATCCAGCATATTTTCAACAGCAAACATGAAATTGTTTTTTTTTGCACAGATATTGATATTATTATCTGTTATTGCACGAGGACGCTTTCTCGTCTGTGCTGCTAATAATTACTGTTTTTTATCCATCATGCCATTAACCTGCACTACCTCAATCCACTATATCACAGTTTATTGAATTGTGTCATGTTGTCGTGTTGCTGCTCCTGTTTGCGTATTTGCAAGTGCACTTTATGTTGTCTTGTGTTATCTTTTGTATAGTAATGTCTGTTGTATAGTACATTAGAATAGCTTTTGATAATGTATGGTGTAGATTTGGTTTGTCTTAGATAGTCAGCTAATTAGGTGTCCTAGTTAGTTTCTGTTAATTTATGCTTTGTGTAGAACCTTGGTCCTGGAGGAACGCCGTTTCGTTTCACTGTGTACTCAACTGTACATGGTTGAAATGGCAATGAAAGCCGACTTGACTTGACTTGACTCTTGAAGAAATCGCTGTCCATCATTCTGACCAATTCTACAGTGTTGTGTTAAAAATAAATACAACTCAGCTTTACCTGACTGAGACGAAACCTTTCCAACAAACCGCATTATTTAACCCGACATGCTAACGCCCATCAAATCCCTTTCATTTATAAAGACTGGAAAAACCTGACCTTTAACCTTTTGTTCTCACTAAACCCCTAACATCTGTCTACCACAATTTTAAACGGCCCCTCGTGGTGTCATTATCTCCTGATAACACGATCTAGTCCGTTAGCCAGTGACGATGCTAGCCAGGTACATCTGCAGTCGCAGCTGCGAGGATATCACATCGGCTCTCACTTGATGATGTCGATGTGTCCGTTTTTGGCGGCCAGGTGAAGAGGGCTGATGCCGTTGGGATCTGACGGTTTTGGCTCCAACATAGCAGCGCACATATTACTGCTTAGGAGGAGCTGAACCACCTATAACACACACACACACACACACACACATACATACATACATACAGAAATCTTTTAGCTCAGCTAAGATGACCCTGAAAGTCAGCGCTCATTAAGAGAAACTGACCGAGACGCGTCCAAATTCGCAGGCCAGGTCCAGAGGGGTTTTTCCAGCGTGATCTCTGATGCAGGGGTTGGACTGGTGCTGCAACAGCATCTCACTCTACAAGAAAAACACAATCACTTACATGAAATTATAAACATATTATATGTTCGCTGTCAATATGCGCATTGGGGAAAGTTCCTTGTATTAAGAGGCGGGTTATGCAGATGTTTCACAAAACAGTTTGTCTTTTCGATTCAATTGAATTTAATGTGAGAAAAAATATTAAAGCAAGAACCAAACTTGAACGAAAAAATATATTAAAGACAAGGTGTTCAAGTCAAAGCTGGATTGTTTGTACAGAATAAAAGAACAGTCCTAAGAGTAAAAACTACATGTATTTCTCTATATAATCCCCTGTTCCACTAATGAACTTATTCCAGAGTTTCACTAGTGCTTGGACACCATCAAGGTAGAAAGTTTTCACCACTTTCTTTCTGAAACACCGGCCTCCCAGGAACTCCTTTAACAACTCAAACATGAAGTAAGGTCATGGTCGAGTTCCTGTAACGTGCACATGGTGTTGGTGAATCATTGTGTGTACTGGTCCCACAGACAGATGCATCTCTTCCGCATGTCAGTGACGTAAATTTTTAAGGTTCAGACGTTTTAAATGTTTAAAGTCTCATCACCGTACTGTGCTTGAAGTCTTCTGTAAATGTCAATCACTTTTATACCTCTTCAGGAATTTTACCACTAGTTCCGTTTTGAATTGAACGTCCCTCATATACTATATATAAATCCTAAGATGATGAACAATAAATGAATGAGTCTAATATATCAACAAAACATTGCTGCACACGTGGCATACTAGGTTTGTTTAACACACACACACACACACACACACACACACACACACACACACACGTTATTGAGCAGCTTATTAAACAGCACTTCATACAGCACGCCCTGTTACTGCAAATAACTCTCTTAGATGAAGTTTATATTCATATTTACAAGAGAAAATATGTTCGAGTTACGCAAAAAACTTAATTTTCTGATTTTGTACATAAAATGTGTTATTTTTTCAATAGCATTGTTATACACAGGATATAATATCATACAGTACATCCAGTGATGTGAAAAAAGGTATTTTCCTGAATTTAGGTTTTTGGCATATTTGTCACACTTAAATGATTGAGGCACCGTATGTCCCTGAGCACTCACTCCATCATAATGGCCGTGTTGTGATGAGAGGTGCAGTGGAATCTGTCCCTCGTCTGATTGGCTGTTGACTGATGATCCCGCCTTTAGGAGCATTTTCATTGGCTCGCATTTCCCCTGCCAAGCGGCGTAGTGCAGCGGCCGCATCCCTGACGATATAGAGCAGGAGTGGGAGTGAACAACAAATAGACAGCTTCCATGTGTGTGTGTGTGTGTGTGTGTGTGTGTGTCAATGTATATTACTTCCACCTTTGTGATCTTTGATGTCAACGACGGCTTGTGACTCCAGCAGCAGAGCTATCAGCTCCATGTTACCATTCAAAGCAGCATGATGAAGGGCTGAGAACCTGCATCCCACACACACACATACACACACACACACACACACACACACACATAAATGCATCCATTCTTTAATCAATGAAGTTTTGCATTTTTTATTCACACACATGGAGCTTTGTTTGTTTGTTCGCCTCTCAGAACCAGACTCTGACCCACTTCCCTTTGTAAACACTCACACACACACACACACACACACACACACACGCACACACACACAGTGCATCCTTCATCCATTTGTTATCCAATAAGCCGTTTATTATGTAAGAAAAGTGATTGTTACTGTAGCTATAAACAGTCGTTCCCTCATCAGCTTCTCTATATTTCTAGCTTGTCATTTTACTAAGAAAAAATACCAACACAACCAAGCTACAAACATTATTTACACAAATTAAAACAAAGTTTCCATTTGCATCCTGTCTCTATATTCCTGAGAACACCAGACCACCTCAAAGATGCAGCAGCAGCAGGGGCGGGGTCAGGCGTAGCTTAGGGGTTAAGGCATTGGACTACTGACCGGAAGTCCCGGGTTCGAACCTCAGCATCACCAAGTTGCCACTGTTGGGCCCTTGAGCAAGGCCCTTAACCCCCGATTGTATGAAAAGATGGATAAGGGCGTCTCCCAAATGTTCAACTGTAAATGCAGACAGAGAGAAAGAGTGCCACACTGGGAAGTTAATGGCGTGGTTTACTGCCACTTGCATCCCCTAAGAAATAGTGTTCGTGATGTATCAGCCCCATACGATGGCATCCAGTCTGCCCTGACAGATTCCCACTGCAGTGCCTGTTTTACCTGGGGGACCTGGTGGATGAGCAGGACTGTGTTTCAGTGTCTCATGCTAACTCACCTCAGAATAACCTCAAAGCTTGGGAAAAATATCAGAGTTTGTCAGACTCTTAAAGGATGGGCTGCCAGTTAAAAGCTATGTGCCTCCCTAGGAAACTTTTCGGGAGTGGGAGGATGTTAGGTTTTATAATATGATGAGAAGATTCCCATGCCTCCATGCCCATAAAACAACCCCCTCAATGTGGTAACACTTCCTATAGCTCGAATCCAGACGAGTATACATCCAAACAGCTCATGTCTGCTGGAACCCTTTTGTTTAAACGCTATATCAGCTGTCTGTCTCCAGGTCTCTCTATAACTTACATGTTAATGTCTGGTTCTTTTGATGTACCCGATGTACGCGACACAGGGCACCTGGCCTAGAACAAAATAAATATAATGGACTAAATATGCTCTCTTTGCTAATAATAAACAAGAAATCTTGCATTTGTGTGGTTGTCTGTCTGGCTCAGCCAGAAAGTGTGGCAGACACAACAAACATAAATTCTTCTTCTTTTAATTTATCTTAAAACTTAACAGTTCGAACATTCTTCTTAAAACTAAAAGAGGTCTATTCCCATGGTGTCAGATGGTGGGTCAGCAGGCACAACAGAATTCCAGGGTCTTTAGAGCTTTGTTTTAAGCCTTGCTCCCTGCTTAGCACAACCTGCCGATCTCCACAGCCCAGCACTCTGCAGAGATCAGTGAGGTGGCCTCCCATGCCTCTTAGAAGTCATGCCCTGCTTTGTCTGAACAATGCTATGCATGTTTCCAACCAAGCCCTGCAATGTCTCTAACACTGAACACATCATGCTTGCTCTACCTCCTGGTTTGTTCTACCTCCTGGCATGCTTGCTCTACCTTATGGCTTCAGTTCCATGACCCCCTTGTTTCAAAAAGGTCATAAATGTTTTCCTTTTACCCCTGGTTTAGTAAATGTTGTGCCCGCACCACTCAGTGAGTTTAAGTATGACATGCTTACAGGCAGGGGTATATTAGTGGTTAAGGCATTGGACTACTGATTGGAAGGTCACAAGTTTAAACCCCAGCACCACCAAGTTGCTACTGTTAGGGCCTTGAGCAAGGCTTGAACCTCCCGACTGCTCAGATGTATAATGAGATGAAGTATAAGTTGCTTTGGATAAATGAATCTCCCAAATGCTGTAAATATAAAAAATGCTCATCCCACTAGGTAGCTTTGAAGACTCCCTGACCCAGTCAAAACCACACTAGAGCCTTTCCAACCCAAGCTCCACTCGCCAAACTCTTGCCAAAGGTGGCCTCTCCTGTTCCAAGCCCTAGCCCTAATTAAGTCCCAGTATGATGTTCAGACCAATTCCAAGCATCAAATCAAGTGGCAACCCACCACCTACAAATAAAGTTCCAACCCAGTGTCAAGTTCACAGCCCCCCACCAATATTCATCTGGCTCCCACGCCTAGTTCCAGTCTGGCTCTTACACCATGCTCCAGCCACCAAGCCTCTTGCTGAACTCCACATTATCACAGCCTCCGAGTCAGAGGAACCAACACTGGATGGTGGACAGGCTGCTCATCTTGTAATGTCCAGGTATCACTCTAGGTACTGTGAACCATTTCAGTTTGGGACTTTAAGACTGCTTTCTAGAATTCTATTTGTCACGTTTCCTAACTATTGATCATTTTGACTCTTTTTTTAAGCTGTGTTTTTTTGAGGGTTTTTTTTTTCAGGTTCATTGTGGTCAGTTGTTACACTGCTGGGTCTCTGTTTAGTTTCTTGCTTATCTAAACGTGCCTGCTAATGCTGCATGTTATTTTTCGGCATAGTTCCAGCTCTGTTTTTCTGGTTTGGGTAAATGAAGGAAGGTCTGCTCTTGCATCGTACCTCTTCATTCCTGACAAAATTGTTCACATTTAGTATTATAATGAAAACGAGAGTGCACTAAGCATTTCCTGAGCACGTCCAATTCTCAAGGAGGAAATGTAATTTTCACATCAGCATTCAACATGAACATGTGTTGCCCACTTCATTATCTCACACTTTTTATTTAATACAGGCTGCTGCTGATGAGTTCGGCTACAAGCTTGGACACGCAGGTCTGTTCAGATCACGAATTATTATCTTTGGTTTATTTAAATGTCTTTGCAACAGAAAAAAAAGAATAAATATAACTCAAGTGCGATGCTGCCAAAGACTATTTATTTAACCCTTGCCGTCAGCGTGTAGATATAACATTTAACATTGGTATAAGAGGATTCAAATATCTCTATTTGCATGTTTTATTTTTTTCTTAGATGAAAAGCGATTTCATGCAGATTTTAGACATTGTACATATCAGCTTATGTTAACAATAAATAAAAAAAAAAAAAACATGCAGAGAAATTTTGCTTTTGAAAAACTTTAACAAAGTTTAAGAGTTAATATTAATAATCTTTTAAAGGCTGTTGTGATTAAATTCAACATTGTAGCATCATACTTAATAATGTGTCATAAATTAAAGGAATAGCATCACAGCTGCCGTATTTTGATTTCATTCATTTTTTTTAACTGTAACAAAACATTTATTCAAAGACTGATGGGCGTGGTTTCTCTTCCTAGGTGACTCCGCCCCCTCAGTGCAAGTTCTATGGACTTTCTGGTGAATGGTTGGATGAAGAGACGCAAAGGAGCATTGAAGCGCTGCTCTAGAGCCTTGTTCCAACCCAAATCAATAAATGAATATGTTACATTGTTTTTTCTTTACCTGTTTGTGTGTAAACAAACTTGTAAACACCCAACTTATAAAAAAATAAATAAATATATAAAAACAAAAACAATGCTTACCCATCTGTGTCCTGGAAATTGACGTTGATCCGTTTGGCAGAACCCAGGAGCTCTGAATGACAGAAAGGGAAACAAAAGGCTTTGTTACTAAAAAAAATAGGATTTCTATTATATTACAATATTAGTATTGCTATTTATAAATCAGCTATGAGTCATAGCGTGGTTGGCTTATTCTCCTACACATTTTCTTTATAAAAGTATGTGCCAAATATACGCAAAAATAATTAATTATTCTTTTAATCCAACAAATCAAATATGTAAATAATAAGGTCATAAAATACAAACAATTATGATTTTGCAAGTGTCTCAGAGTCACCATAAACAGTTAACGAATAAAAACGTAAAAATTGTACGGTGTGCTGGATCAAGTGCTATTTGAACACTAACTACTAACAGAAACATTTGTAAAAAATGTAACCTGATTCTGAACACGAGGAACTTTCTCCACTTGTGGCAAAATTTGTGGTAAAATGTGGCAAGGCTATGTTATACATAAACGTCATTTATACACATAAATCAATTAAAAAACGCAATCAGAATCTTAAAAGCACACAGATGTTCTTTGTCTAATTGTCTATTTATTATCACGCTACAATTTTAGTCCTGGACGCAGTAAAGCTCTTATAACTTCAACAGAACTTCCCTCTTTATTACTCATTAGCTGTTCCATTGTGTTTTGCGTATTGGAAATAAAAACGATAGCGCTTGGGAAAGTGTTGATGAAACGTCACCGTGGGGGATCCTAAAGCCGCAGGTCGAGCTCACTAGTAATTACAGATGTGCGCACATGTACCGCTGCTAGCTATTACACACACACACACACACACACACACACACACACACACATACACATGTAACGGTTCTGCTGGAGTAAAAAAAAACCTGATGATCCATAACAGAAATGTATTTTGTATCTAAGAATCAGATTCCGTTACCAATCGTTCTAGACTCCAGATGTGAGCACAGCATGCCAGATTTGCAGTGTGTGTGTGTGTGTGTGCTTGTGTGTTTGTGTTAGTGTGTGTGTGTTTGTGTTAGTGTGTGTGTTTGTGTTAGTGTGTGTGTGTGTGTGTATGTGAGTGTGTGTGTGTGTGTGTGTATGTGTGTGTGTGTGTGCTTGTGTGTGTGTGTGTGTGTGTGTGTGTGTGTGTGTGTGTGTGTGTGTGTGTGTGTGTGTGTG
>JAOVVA010000028.1:728519-759586 GCA_028565275.1 Leiocassis micropogon | reverse complement strand
CGAGACAGGATTGTCTCGAGGCACAAATCTGGGGAAGGTTACAGAAAAATCTCTGCTGCTTTGAAGGTCCCAATGAGCACAGCGGCCTCCATCATCCGGAGGTGGAAGAAGTTAGAAACCACCAGGACTCTTCCTAGAGCTGGCCGGCCATCTAAACTGAGCGATGAGAAGGGCCTTAGTCAGGGAGGTGACCAAGAACCCGATGGTCACTCTGTCAGAGCTCCAGAGATCCTCTGTGGAGAGAGGAGAACCTTCCAGAAGGACAACCATCTCTGCAGTAATCCACCTATCAGGCCCATATGGTAGAGTGGCCAGAGAGTCTCATCAGAACAGAGAATTTTGTTTCTCATGGTCTGAGAGTCCTTCAGGTGCCTTTTGGCAAACTCCAGGTGGGCTGTCATGTGCCTTTTACTAAGGAGTGGCTTCTGTCTGGCCGCTCTACCATATAGGCCTGATTGGTGGAGTGCTGCAGAGATGGTTGTCCTTCATGTTGTCATTATGGGGTGTTGTGTGTAGAATTCTGAGGAAAAAATTAATTTAATCCATTTTAGTATAAGGCTGTGACATAACAAAATGTGGGAAAAGTGATGTGCTGTAGATACTTTCTGGAGGCACTGTATGTAATACGAAATAAAAATCAGAAAAATAAAAATACACAGTGCATTTCTATTTGACAGTTTCTTCCCAATTTCTTTTATAAGGTGGTTTAGCTGCTGTGATCTACACCGATACACTCCAGACCTTCATCATGATCATTGGCGCAGTTGTCCTCACCATAACAGGTCAGTTATTTTATATTACTACCACCAGGGGTAACCACCAGTCGTATTAGTTACGACTGAGCCATTAGCAAACTGAGTGATCTATGTCTAAGCCATTAGCTAGCTGACTGAGCTACATTTAAGCCATTAGCTAGCTGACTGAGCTACGTCTACATCATTATCTAGCAGACTGAGCAGCTTTTAAGCCAATAGCCAGCTGACTGAGCTACATTTAAGCCATTAGCTAGCTGCCTGAGCTACGTCTGAGACATTAGCTAGCTGACTGAGCTACGTCTAAACCACTAGCTAGCAGACTGAGCTATGTCTGAGACATTAGCCAGCTGACTGAGCTACATTTAAACCATTAGCTATCTGACTGAGCAATGTCTAAACCATTAGCTAGCTGACTGAGCTACGTCTGAGACATTAGCCAGCTGACTGAGCTACATTTAAGCTATTAGGTAGCTGACTGAGCTACGTCTAAACCATAAGCTAGCAGACTGAGCTACGTCTGAGACATTAGCTAGCTGACTAAGCTATGTCTAAATCATTAGCTATCTGACTGAGCTACATCACAGACATTAGCTACAGTAGCTGAATGAGCTACGTCCAAGCTATTAGCTAGCTGACTGAGCTACAATTAGCTATTAAAATCTTATTATTTAATGTTTTATTGTGTGAAAGTTCTGTATAAACTTTTGAAAAGCTGATTAAAGGTAAAGGATGACAAAATGAGAATCTTTGCAAGATAGCTATGATATATGTGGCTATAATTTAGTTTTGTATGGATACACATGAGCTAGCTAACTAGTTGGACATTCTCTGGCCCCATATGCTGGATTTCTGTTTAATATAATGTTAAACAATCCTGCAAAAGTTCTTTTCTAACCTGATCATTATTTAAGATGTTTTTTCTTCTTTTAAATGTCTTTATAACTGTTAGCCATAACTGTAACAGTGTACGCCCGTAAGGTTTGTTTGAGATTGCTAGCTTCTCATGGCATACAATGGAAATTATTTTAAAGACATTGCATACATTTTTTATTTAAACATATTAGCATAGTGTTTTAGAGTGGCGTTTCCTCTAATA
Source organism: Leiocassis micropogon (assembly GCA_028565275.1). Taxonomy (NCBI): domain Eukaryota; kingdom Metazoa; phylum Chordata; class Actinopteri; order Siluriformes; family Bagridae; genus Leiocassis; species Leiocassis micropogon. Next base: position 757,735 of record JAOVVA010000028.1, on the reverse strand, counting down.
CTACCTTGAAAATGTCAGTCAGTACTGTTCAAACCCTGATAAAGAGGTGGAAAGTAAAAGGTTATGTTGTTACTAAGCCACGGTCAGGTGGCCCAAGAAAGATTTCACCCACTACTGGAGGAAGAAGTGTTCAGGACACAAGAAAAACCCACAAAAATCTTTGAGAGAAATATAGGCTGCTCTGAGAAAAAAAATGGTGGTATTGTTTCAAGGAGCACTTGAACACAAATGACCTGCATGGTCGAGTTGCCAGGAGAAAGGCGTTACTGCACCGATGCCACAAAAAGGCCCGCTTGCAGTAAACCAGACGGCACCTGGACAAGCCCCACAGCTTCTGGAGCAGAGTCATTTGGAGTGATGAGACCAAAATGTAGCTTTATAGTCACAACCATAAACTCTATGTTTATTTTTATTACTAAATACGCCATCCCCACCCTAAAGCATGGTGGTGGATCTCTTATGTTTTGGGAATGTGTGAGCTCCAGTGGCACAGGGAGGGAAGTTAGTCAAAACTGATGGCAAGACGAATGCAGCATATTATGAAAAAATACTGGCAGACAATTTGCATTCTACAGCACAATATCTGCGCATGGGATGCTCTTGATTGTTCCAACATGACAATGGTCCAAAGCACAAGGCCAGCAGAAAAAGGTGCAGGTTCTGGAGTGGCCTTAATATCATTGGGGATTGAGGAGATTCTCACTATTGTTTTCTTTTATAAATGGTACACATTTTGTAAATTCTACCAAGGCATGCAAACTTTTGAACACAACTGTATGATACATCATTAATAATAATACAAAAGTATTAACATTAGAACATTTTCTTAGGTGATTTCATCCCTTGCATTTTTAGTAATGATAATTTACTTATTAGAAAAGGTGTGTTTGGAAGCAAGGCAGGATGTATAATACAGTCTATAATTTATGGCATTATATTATGTAATATTTACATGTGGGCGTTCAATTTCTGGTGAATGAAGGCGTAACAGCGATTGACCTTTACATAAGACTTCAAAAACAGTGCGGTGATGAGACTCTTAGCCACAGTAAAACATCTGGGCCCGAATTCACAAAGATTTTTAAGCCTAAAAGTTGGTCCTAGTGACGAAATTCTAAGAAAATTCTTAGAATACTGACATTTTCTTAGAATTTCCCCTTAAATTTAGGACTAAATCTTAGTAAAAATAAAAATGATTCAAGAAACATCTTAGCCCTAAAAACAGCTCCTAAGGTAAAAATTGTTAAGAGTAGAGAGGAGGACTTTTAAGAGGCTTAAGAGTTTCTATAGCACAAAATGGCGGAAAGAAGAAATATTCTCCAAACACTGAACATAAAGCTAAAAGTAAACACGGCTCTTCTGTCCAATTTGGTTTTCTTGTTGTTTTACTTCCTTCCAGAAGATTGTTGGCTACAGACCATCCAAAAGTGTAACTTAAATAAACTGTCCTGTAATTATGTGAATTGATAAAAGCTGAGCCGTTTTGCTCCCATCAATCTGAAATGGATCACAAGTAATAAAATCAGTCTGATAAATAAATATAAGAACTTAAATATAGTAACTACTGTGTGGAGATTAGTTGCATCAAAAGTCGACACATTTTAAAAATTTGGCTTTTTTAATCAACTTTAAGATATTTACCCTATAACAGAAACTTTGCATAAAGTAGCCTGTAGTCATAATTATACAATATACTGTTTTATTATCATATATTCTATTTTCATAAAGAGTGCATTCCAAGACCTTTACAGAGGTCAGAGGTTATTTTTTCTTTCCAACCAATCACAGTCCTTGAATTATTGCATCATCCCTAGCAACGGGGTCGACCACACCTCCTCACTAAGATAAAGTCTTTTGCACTTTCCTTACTCAGAATGGCTCTAAAACATTTTCTAAATCACTTTTAGTCTAGGACTCCCAGCTAGGAGCTGTCTGAGCGAATTCTAAGAAGCTTTGTGAATACAGGCCCTGAACAGTGCAAACATTTTAAAAAGGGCTGTACGTCCCTGAATAGCTCGGAGCCAACTGCAGTCCAAGTCATTTCCACATGTGTGGATCCTTTAAGGAGTTCCTGGTAGGCTGATGTGTTAGACCTGAATCAGACAGGCAGTCTGTTCATGGCTCTCCCGTACTGAGAAAACTTTCTACCTTGATGGTGTCCAGGCACTGGTGCAACACTTGGATAAGTGCATTAGTGTAGCAGGGGATTATATAGAGAAATAAAGGACATTTTGACTCTCAGAAATGTGTTCTGTTATTCTGCACAAACGTCTCCCTTTGACTTGAATGCCCCCCTTATTATTATATTTACAGCATAGTGCTGTGGGATTATGGTTTTCTATAACAGCAGCTTTTACATTAGTTCAATAGGTTGATGAAGGGACGGCTTTTTATAGCCGCTATAACAAACTATATCTGAAACTTTCATCTCCCTGACATTCCATAATGTCAATGTAACTATAAACAGATGAATGCATGACATGTCATTCTTTAATTGTACTGTAGAACAGGAATAAATCGGTTCAGGATGTACCGGTACCTTGTCGTTGTTTACTGTTTGATTCTGTACTCGTCACACCTTCAGTAGTCTCAAGGCTTTAAAAAGCAGAAGAAGAAAAAAATCATGTGATGGTGTGATCACATGTCTGTGTCTGCAGTACATCTGTGTGTGTGTGTGTGTGTGTGTGTGTGAGCTGAACATTCCTTCTGGGGTGAACTCACCATATGTGAAAAATAACTTCCCTTAAATACACATTTTTAAGTACATAAGAGTTTTAAAAAAGCCGAAAGCGTTCAGCTCGGAACTATTCCCAGGCTTATTGTTTCCTGAAGCCAAGTGGTTTAAGAATGTTTTTCCACTCAGTCTTGATAAGTTGCTTGGCATTGCGTCTACTAGAAAGGTTCTTAAAAAAGCAACAGGGAAAACAATCCCTGCGCTCGACCAGCTAGATATGCTTTGTTGCAGTTAGATAACTTTTTTTTATTCCTTTGTTGGGTTTTGAAAAGAGACGAAGACTTGTTTTGCTTTCTGTTCTCCACACCACGCCCGGCTCAGGGAAGCACTTAAGACCAGCTCTATTAAGCTTTCACTTGCACCATTAAGCAAAACTGTTATTCTCATTTGTCTTCAGTAAAACGCTTCGGGAAACATGTGGCTCGTCTCTCTTTTCAACAAACACAGTAGACGTCTAATTTTTTTTCCTCCTTTTTTCATGAAAAAAAAAATGATATAGGTCAGTCAAGGTCACAGGAAATCCTGACTCTGATCTTAGCGACTTGCAGTGCCCCTGGGGTTTAGTGGCAACACTTCCTTTTATGTGGTTTAAATTCCAAGCGTGTCTTTGCCTGTCAGCATTTAACGAAAACTACCAAGATTTTTTTCTTCTGTGAGATAGTTGATAGTTTGATTGTTCCAGACATTTGGGACTCATGAAGGGTTGTTACTGATGTTTTGCTAGAGTTAGTGGGGGAAGAAAATGAGTGACCAATATAACCACCATTTTCCCAGCTAACCACACATTACTATTGCTCCTGATGACCAACCACCGATCACTAGGGCACCCAAGAGCTGATTACTGCACTTCATAATGACCAATCACTGATCACTATTGTTTTTAATGACTAATCACCAGTCACCAGTAGACTGGACTACCAATCACCATAGACCAGAGTTCCTAATGACCAATCACCAGTTGAACCCAATAACAGATCCCATAACCAGTCAGCAATTACCACTGTCCCTAATGACTAATCACCAACTATTACTGTTTCCAATAGACTATGCTTGTTCTTGAAAACCGATCACCAATCACCCTTGTTATTGACATCAGTCACTGATTACTTTTGTTCTTGTCAATCACCAATCACCATTATTCCTAAAAAAACTCACTGATTGCCCATGGATCACCATCATTTTTGACGACCAATCACCAGTCACCATTGTTATTGAAAACTAATCACTGATTCCTGTTTTTCTTGACCATCAATCACCAATCGCCCAAGTTCTTAATGACAAATCACAGATGGCCGTTGTTCCTGATCACTTGCTTCTGTCTGCCAATCACAGATAGCCTTAGTTTCCATGACCTATTCACTGATCGCTGACCTGACATCATCATCCATTGACTTCTAGTGACTTTTTTAGGGCGCATTAGCTACTTTCCCCCGAAAAAAGTCAGTAGCAATGCATACACTTTATTGTTGCACTTTATTGTTCACAGGTCTACACTGTGTCAGCTTGAACATACTGTAACCATAAAACCATAGCTGACTCTTTTTTTGTATATTTAATATAAAACACTTCTAATATCCAGAGAAGACTGAATGAATCCAACAAACAGCTTTGTAAATTAAATTGTGTGTTAGCGTGTTATTTTCGTATTTGTCTTTAACAAAGACAAACGTATCATTGTTAAAACTGTGATGATATATATACAGTATATATTTTTTTATTCAACATCATATCTAAACGCTGAACAATGTGTGGTGTGGTTTGTGAGTTTGTGATTTATAGCTGGCATTTGGACGCCAGTCAACTTTTAGTTTTTGCGTAAAGTGCATTCTTGTGCGGGGTGAAACAGTGCAGATCTTCCAAGATCTCAACTTTCCTGCACCATCATGTCACCCTCGTCACGGTGCTGCCTTCATGTCATGTTTTCCTAGTAAGACTGTGCGTTCATGGTCTCCACCCGCTCACCTGTCTGGAATTTAATCATTTTAATATCTGGAGTTGTTTCCCTGCTTCAATTGTTTGTGATTGCGTAGGACAACATGCATTGCCTCGGTTGTCGGGAGGAATTTGTGTATATATATATATATATATATATGTATATATGTGTGTGTATATATATATATATAATATGTTTTTTTTTTTAAAGAGAGGTGCAAAAGTTTGTACACCCTTACAGGTGACGTTTTTCCTAACAGCACGTTCTAAAGTGTTTTACTCCTCTTACACCACAGCGATTTGACAATAATTACAAATAAGGTTTTAAATGATCTGTTTATTACATTTAATGTTGTGGAATGTCCAGAAGAGATGAGAATATTAGCTATAAAACAACCATTTCCGTACCAGACTCTCATGTTTTCTCTCTTGAGGTTAGGAAGAAGCATAAAAAGATAAACTCCTCTGTCATGAGAATCCTTCCATAAAGATTAAATGTCTTGTTACAGAAAAAAAAACTCACTATAACTCTGCTTATACATTTTTTTTTACATTATATATCATTGTTTATTTTTGGCAAACACTTTGTGGTATCAAATGAGTAAAAGTGCTCCAAGATGTGCTGTTCCAGGAAACTAATCATGTTTGGCAATCAAACCTTTTTATCATTGATGAATGGTTTCATGTTTTATTCTCCTCTTCTTGTATTACTTTTTGAGGAACACTGATCGTGTGTGTGTGTGTGTGTGTATACAAACATTTATACAATCAGGTGTTCAAACACTCATTAATCCCGTCAGAGCTTGCCATCTGATCTGACGGGCGACATGAAAAAAGCAGGATTGTTTCAGAGGAAAAAATAATTAGAGAGGAGAGCGGATGACACTGGCTTATCATGCCGTACACCCCCTCTCACCCCGTGCCAAGTAACCGTCCATCAAATCCCATTCTTCTTGTGCAGTCAACTCCTCACTTCCCAGACTGTATTATCTGGAGCACTTAAGCAGTCTGCAGTTTATGAAAGCTTTTTTTGTTGTTGTTATTTGCAATACAAATATGTCTCATAACTCTTAAGGACAATTAATCTTACACTTTTAAAAAAAATTTTTAATCTTGCCAGTCCCTGTCTTCTTCCAGAGATTTATTGCACATCCAAGAAAACATGCCTAATGCTAGTTATTAAGATGCTTAGTGCTATTTGAGGAGTTGAGTCAGGTGTGACAGATCCAACTTGAGACATTCTGTCTGCTTTAGAGCTTAGCGCAAACATGTTGCAGTACCTCGAATAAAAATTAGCTGTAATGGAATAAATTGGGATTACTTTTGGATCTGGATAACGCCTACCCACCAGCCAGCCAGCGCTCCCGGGACAACGCACTTGTTAGCAATAACTAACACCCTCCTTATTTGGCATTTGTCCCTAACACACACTTTCTCCGAGACATGTGAAGACAGTCAACCGAAATAAAAAATAAATGAATTAAAAAACAACCACCCGTCAGCGTAACAAACTCTCCACCCTCTTCCATGTACATGAGCCAACAGATGCCCATTTGATGCCCAAAGTTTGGGGCACATGGCTAAGTACACCCACCCTAAATGGTGTAATGGGTGTCAACCCATCACACACCCATTCAAACACAATTTGGGAACACTCACTACATTTACGTGATGTTGCGCTAGCCTACATTAAACTGGATTTTAATAAACGTGTTAATTCATGTTCAGGTTAGTCTGACTGAAATTGTATGAAATTAAACTTCTTTTAAAGTCAGACTGGCATACCCAGGGTGTTGTGCTACTCCTGAGCGTATAACACAATCAGACACAATTCCCGGCCTGGGCTTCGACCCGGAAGTTGAACAAAATACGGAACACCTGTTGAAGCTGCTAACAATATGGAAGTGCCATCTGCAAAGCCACAAGGGATAGCGTGCATCTTATCTCATCTCATTTTACAAAAAGTAAGGAGTACAGCATGTAACAAAATTCACAGCGCTGTAAACTTGTCCATGGGTTCCCCATTCGACATGATTTTAGCCGCTGAAAGGGGGCATATAAGTCGGGTATACATCAGACAATTAATCAATTCCCCTGGCTTGGTTGTACAGTGGAACAAGAACAGTTCAATGGCCTAGTCGAGCTATAACCATAGCTTCACTTACCTGTGCATGGAAATGTACAGAATAATCAACACGTCTTTCAACTGTGGGAGGAAACCAGAATATGCTGAGGAAATCCACAAGATTCAGCTTCATGCAAACTGTTTGCACACAAATTGGAATTGAGATTCAAACCCTGAACCCTGGAGGTGCAAGGGAGTTGGCCTAACATTGAGCCAATGTGCCTGACCATGACCTACACTGACACTACAATATATTTAAATACTTAAGCAAAAAGCACATCTTTATTCATTGCAAAACAACTCACCCACTTGGGTGTAATACTTGGTAGACCCACCTTCAGCTGTAAGTACTGCTCTTTTTGTTTATCTCAAACAGCTTTGAACATTTGGATTATATTAGTTTTGACCTTGGGAAAATTGCTTAAGAGCTGGTGGACTGTATAAAGAAGACCAAGGCTCAGGCTTTCAGGTTTATATTTGTATATTTATAAGTATGCGTCGAGTTGTTGAACCCCAACTACCTGCCTTAAATCTCATTCAGACTGGAAAATGTTCAAGTTTTTCAAGTTTCCGCACAAACATAATGCTGCCACCACCATGCTTCACAGTGGGGATGATGTTTTGAGAGTAGCTGCTGGGTTTCCACTGAATAAAGGACTTTGTGTCAAGGCCAACATGTAGTCTTACATGACTAAAGAACCGTTCTGCATGTTTGCTTAGTCTCCAGTATGGGTTCCTACAAACAGAATTTCCCTTGGCTTCTTTCTAGCTGTTCTACTTGGTGGACGGCCTTCTCATAGTAATGACTCTGCTGTTCTGTATGTTTTACATTTCCATTCTTTGTGAAGTTTGCAATACTTTTTCGAGGACTTTGTCCAGAACCTTGGTCTTTATGATGTTGTTTGTTTAGGTAGGTTCTCTAACAAACACTGGGTTCTTTATGTCAAGATCAGGTACAAGTTCAACCAAGTATAATTATGTGACTTTTAATGGGAACCGGTTGCACAAGAACTAATTTAGGAAGTTCACAACAACGGGAGTGAGAACATACTGTATACATTCGCAACTTTTAAAATTTTTAATTGAGAAATCATTTTGTTTAGATGTATGGCCAATTTCAGTTCTGGGTTGCAACACTACAAAAAAAAAGGAAGAATTTGAGCAGGGGTGAATACTTATGCACCAGCAGTTGAAATTAGAATACCAGGATATCCCCGGAACCATGAAACTGCTGTGTAACTGTGTATTTTTGTACGGTTCTTTTGTTCGAGCTAGCTTTCAACAGGATTGGTGGTTATGGCAAATTGGAAAGTGTGTACCTCCAGGCCGTGCCATCGAAGATAATCCCGAACACGACGTGCCACCTGCCACGGGCTGACGCCATGCACCTCTTCCGAGATCCAGTGCACGGCGACCTGCCCTGGCCTGGAATGACGCTCGGATTAACCATCCTGGGTACCTGGTACTGGTGTACTGATCAGGTACGTACACACTCTCAAACCCGCACACATACAGAGATAATGATGACGGTCTGACCTTTTACTACAGAACTAAGCTCACATTGCTCACTGGGATCTCAGCTTACGTAACATCATCACCACCGACTAAGGTGTCGAGTTTGCTAACTAATAGTACCTAGCAACTTGCACAGGTACTGTTACAAAGAGCCGTTACTATAATAATGTCACATACACACACAAATTGAAGTATATGTAGAGCAAGTTTGTCTTCAGCCATCAAAAAACACACCAGGACCTCGAGCATCCAGGCTTAACACTAAACAGCTGAACTATTTTTTTTTTAAAGGAGAAAGATTCATAGTTTGCTGATTAATGATACTGTAGCTATGATTTCTTTCAACAACAACAACAACAACTAAACAGGACTGCACTAAAGTTCTGGCTAAAATTTGGAAAAAAGTCGCATTCCCTTTATAACCCTTAAAGAGAACGACTTGGGCATTAGTGGCTCAGTGGTAGGTTTCTCGCCTGCCATGCAGAAGGCCCAAGTTCAATTCCCAGCCAATGCCCAAACCCTAACCACTGGATGCAGTGCCGGTTCCAATGTTCCGCTGCGGATCAGTGCGGATCTTCTGTTCCGCTTTGATGACCCCTTGCCAGGAGCATCCGAAAGACCAACACCAACGTGAATTACTTGCACATTCTGGAACATAAATAGAATGTTAACCTGTGCTTTCTGGACACTCAGCTGACTATAGCACATCATTATTGCATGCGTTAGTTTCCATCCATCTAGAGCATGGAGGCCAGTGGTGCCCACTGTATTTATTCCTATTTTTACAACCGTGGTAGGACTCTGGGCAACCTTTATACACTATGGGCAATTTGGAAACACCAGTTAGCCTAACCTGCATGCAAACTCCATTTACACAGGCGGGAATCAAACTCTCAACCCTGGAGGTGCAAGGCGACCGTACCAACCATTACACCACCATGCGTTAATTTATTTCATTATTATTTTTATCAGCATATGGTGAATGTCATGGAGTATAAGTAGTTTGAAATTAACTATAGAATTTATTGTGGTCTCTGTTTAACAGGTAGAATCAACACATCTGGTTTAATTTACTAAAACAGTCAGTTAGATCACAAGTACAACTGTACATGCCTGTCTTTGTTCAGACAATAGTATATATTTCTGTTTTTACCATGTGTGTATGTGAGATATTTACTGTATGGTGATAAAAATAATAACAAGATCAACTAACGTATGTTACGATAAACGCAACCACATGTGTCTGAAACCTGCAGTGAGGGGACACGACCAATCAGGAACAGGTCGTCAGAATATGTCCCCATCCGACTTCTGATTGGCTGATTATCGTCCCTCTTCCAGCTTCTGATTGGCTGGATTTGAGCGAGCACAATGTTGTGAAATTGAGCGTACGCAGGAGAGACGTGAGCAAGTGAGAGTTTGACCGCACAAGTGAAAGTAAAATAATTCTGAGGCTTTCGGCGGACTAGTCTGTTCAGGTCAGCCTCCTTATCACACGTCACATGAGTAACAGCGCAGTGACTGAGGAAGTGAGATGAGCGAAGCGATCGAGCTGTCTGACTGAATCATTCGCTAATCTCTGTCCTGATCGGTGAGTTAATATTGTTTTGTTACACTCCGTGAGTGTGACCAACGTGTGTGACTGATAAAGCGTCTGGGATTGTTGGCAACTAAACAAGCGAACATGCCAATGCGGCGAGTGTTATATTGTGAAATACATGCGAGTGTATCACCGCAATTTAGAAATGAGATCGCGTGTACATGCGTACGAACCAAGATCTTTTTCTCGATTAACCGTACAACAAAAATCTGATGACAAAATAAAGTTCTCTGAATAAAAGGTTCCAAGAGACAGATGTCTGCTTAAAGAAAAAACAAAAACAAGGGAAAATGGTTGACCTTGCTCCAAATCCCTTCAGGCAAACCAAAACAAATAAGCAAAAAAAAAAAAAAACTGCTTTAATGACCTTGAGCAACATGGCTGAAATAATGTGTGAGGATGAGCAAACCAGAAGTAAGAAGGACCAAGAAATGAATATGTACAAAAAAAGGCATTGTTTTATTCTTCTACATCACTGTTCGACTTTAAATACATTACCTCGGCTGGTAAAGGTCTCTATGCTTTGAGATGTACCGTTTCACCTGTTGCATTAACACATATTTCATTGTAAAAAGATGATCCCCTCTGGCCGAGTCTGGTTACGTTTGTCTGGAGATCGTTTGTGCGCAAACGACAGAGCACGATTCCAACACTGTTTTTTTTTTGTTTGTTTCGTTTGTAAGCAAAACCTGGTTTGTAACATACAGTATGCCTTAGCTTGTTCACCCACCACAAGCCCAAATCCATCACCAATTTCATTTCACAGCAAATCCCAAAAACACGGTGTGTTAGACACAAATTGTCCAGTACGATGTTAAATTAGTCTCTGTAATGTCCCACAGCTAGGCTGTAAATCCACATCCAGACTGAGTCCACACGTCTCTTGGACACATTTTAGAGGACACATTTGTAAAAATAAAATACAAAAAGCTACTAGCCAAATCGTTCATGCTTGCACGACATGATAAGAAATGCTACTATTTAGGAGTTCCTCCAGTTTCCTTTAATCCACCATTTCCAAAGCAAGATCCAGAGATACCGCGAAAATAGATTGGAGGAGATACCGGGGAAATCCGCTACCCTGCACCACATGACCGGTCCAAAAGTACTTCCAGGCTTCACGACTAATTTGCATTCGACTGAAAATCATAAGTCTGAAGTAAAAAATTCGGGTTTGTTAAGTTAGCGCATGCCGAGTCCCAAGTCTTTCCCGGTTAACATTCCTTGTGTCCGTGCATAACCTTTTTGTCACCCGTAACTGGTGGTACCCTGCCCCGAAGGTTTCTGAGGCTGGAGAGTTTCGAAATATTAATTCCTAAAGGCATCGGCGTCTCGTTTCTTCTCGGTGAAGGCGAGTGTGTATGAGAGACACGCTGAGTTGCAGACTGGCTGGTTTTAAGTCCTGCGGGCGGCATCTTCCTGCAGGGGGAGCGACTGAGACGGCCAGGATCGTGCCCAGTCTGGGTCATGCCCAATTTGCCCTGCCAGTATCGATGCCCTCCGATTACACGCGTGTTACTTTTCGGAGGGCGGTGGTACACTCCTGGTTTGGCGATCACCACTTTGGCTCTGCTGTAGGCTTCTCGTGTTGAGGAGATTTCGAACGGCTGATACACCTGCGAGGGGAGAGGGGAGGAAATGAAGTTAATTATTACATGGTTTTGATGAGAGACGTAAGAAATACAGCCTAATAAAATGTTATTTCAGGTATTAATGTTGCTAACAAAAAAAAGGTGGAAAGAAGAATCAATTATAGCACAAAAACGCAGTGTGTCTGTGTTCTGTTTTATATTAATCAGTCCCTCAATTCGCACAAAGCCCCGCCCACTCGCTTTCTATTGGTTCATAAGATTAAGCAAATTGCTGTTGTTCACATTCCACATTGTTTATCTTCAGTGACCTGCCTTTGTTTTAAAGGGAATTTACTAAAACTCTATATAAACCATCATATACAGTACAGTATAGACACAACGAGCTTTTACTTACTAACATGCAGCTAATTTTTTTAAGTTTTAAACTTTAAATGAAACAGTTGTTGAAGTTTAATACGCATGTTCAGGAGTTTTTATTTATTATTAAAAAATATATATATATTTATATATTTATAGCTAATTATCTAACTTGGCTAGCTCAGAATGCATTCACTGAACGCTTGAAAAAAAAAAAAAATTTAAGCCACAGATTTTTTTTTTGTCTTTTTAAACACTAATATTAATTTCTCACAAGATATAGTCGGCACATCATATCATAATTTTCTCAAATATGGTTTCTTATCAGTCAGGTCGTATTAGCCAAGCAGCCAAGTTAGCTTGCTGTTTGCAGAAAAAGGATTAGCGAAAATCTTTTAATTAGCATTTCAACACTATTTTAGACTTGAATATTTCTATTCAAGCTGAACATTTCAACTCTTTAGGTCATCGTTCAGAGATCGCTTTCAGCAAAGAACCTGAGCCATGCTAAAGGGGCATCGATCTTCGCCAGCTACCTGAAAATGCTACCCATGATCTTCATCATCCTTCCTGGCATGATCAGCAGAGCGCTCTACCCAGGTATCACACACTATATACACTATATATAAAATATACATTATATACATTACATACACTATATAGTTTTTTTCCCTCCTTCTACTGTTTTTTTTTTTTATCTGATGATTTAAAGTCCGGCATAACCTTAGTTTCCTTTCAAAAAGAAAATTAAATCATAATAAAACAGTCCATACATGAAGCAGGATTAGAAATCATTAAAATCTTATTTCTAAGAAGTTGATCAAATTTTATCTATTTGTTGATATACGCCTTGTTGTAAATCATAGTGATTTAAAAGCAATTATTTTGCTCTGACGTGCCTGAACCGGTCCTCTGAAAAGCCGTTATGGAAAGCGTCCAACAAAAATAAGCATTGTTTTTAATATTTCATTGACTCAATAACAGAGTCAAAGCTTTTTTTCACTGGCTTCTCGGACCTGATCCTTCAGAATTAAAAACCCTGATGCCTTTTTTGAAAGCCCAAACTGGATTAATCATGTCCCCCTGTGGACTGGTATCAAACCCAGGTCTCGTCCGATGTTTGCTGAGAGCCCTGAGCGTGGTGTTGAGGGTCTTCTTTTCTCTGGCACTGTAAGGTTTTTTTTTTTAATTATCATGATAAGGTTCTTATACCCATAAAACAACTCCCTCATTACACTTTTTGTTTAACTGGAACATGTATTCCATGTATTGCCTAACGTTTGTCTGGTCTCTCCATGACGTATAACTATGATGGTTCTGTCTAAACCGGTAAGTGTGTCGAGGTGTGCTGGACACAACAAGCAATAATTCTAGTTCCTTTAATTCATCTTAAAACTCAACAATTTGGACAAACTCTTTTCTCTTAAAACCTTACAGGCACTGAGGTGGAGAAAGCTTATTCACATTAAATGTATAAAAAAAAGCATATATCAATCATCAATATAAAAAGTATAAAATACCAAATCAAACACAGCTCTAATAGAGTTAAAGTTGAAATTGTTTTTATTGCACCCATAGAATAGCACGAGGCTCATGACTTGACATGAGTGTATTTCCTTTTAAAAGCAGGCTGATTTTTTCACAAGAGGTTTAAATAATATAATTTTGGATGTTTTCCGTGATTTCATATTTCTCCTGTTCGCAGTGATAGGAGGGGATGTGTTGTTTAGAACATGTGATTGGACACACGTTGGACAAATGGCACACTGATATTTGGACATGGGTTTCTGCTCAGCGCGGTTGTTAAAAATGGCTATTTGAGTAACTGCAGCTTTACTCTTACCTTAAACCTGCCTTGGCTAACTCCTCTGACCTCTCTCATTGTTTAAATATCTGAAGAAGCTCAGCTGATGGGCTGAATCGTGAATATTTTGATAACAGACATCAAACAATATTCTGTATTGTTTTTATAAGAATTTTTTACAGGTCTTATGCCTACAGTACAGTATGCCATGATACACATCGAGTGTCCTTGAAAGATGTGATACAGCATGATATCTCCAACTTAGACACAGATTTCGTAACTCAAAGGCATGAAAGATGTTTCATGAAAGCATTTAAACAATTTTCCCCGAGACAATCATGACTATACAATAATTCATAGCATGGTATCATCTTTGCGTTAGATTTAGTTTTCCTACTCGTTCCATTCTTGAATTCTGAGCCGATGTTTAAAATGTGTCTGTTTTGTACTGATTAAAGTTCTCCCAGCCTGTTTGGGCCTGCCGGAACACACTCTGACACACCCTGGTACATTTCCTAGCATACAGGCACATGGCTTATAAACACACCTCTGCTAAGCACATATATTTGGGACACACCCAAGTTTATAGAGGCTGGCTAAAAAGATAACATACCTCGTGATAAAAATCACTTTCTGCTTTTATGTAAAAACACACACACACACACACACACTTTCCCCTACCTTTCCTGTGTATCTGCTATGTACATTCAGCAAGTTCCTGTCTGTGGGGTCCAGATCGGCGCTTTTGTCCGGCCTCAGGTCCAGCATGGATTGTGAGAATCGTGCCATTATGTTCACAGAGCCGTCCTCTCCGTGCCGTCCCGTGGCAAGCGGTCCTCCGTTAGTGAGCCTGTTGTGATCCGGGTCGTTACACTCGTAGTACTCGTCTGATGCCGTCGAGCCCTCGTCTTGAGGTGAATGGGCTGGTTCAGGAGTCCTGTTACTGTCCCTGTCAGAGTCCTGAGTGGCGGACATGGCATTAGGCTGCTCGGGTGCTTCTGCGTACTCCTCCGAGCTGGAAGTCTCAGGAGGTTTCAGTTCAGTTCTCTTGACCAGACTGACTTGCATGTTTTCAGGTCTATCACCTGCACTCACCACCAGTTTTAGGGTGCGTGGTTTCGGCACAGGAGGCCCTGGAGGACGTTCCTGCGGCTGAGCTTTGTCCTGAAGAGGCTGTGCTGGTTTAGGAGGTGAAACAGAGTTGCCCGGGTTCACAGTGTCCGTGGGAGCAGTTGGCACCTCGGGCTTTAATGGAACTTTTCCGTCAGGTTTATCCGCCGGTTCTACGCGTATGTCTGGTAGGTTTGTTTTGGGGGGATGGGAAGCTCTAACACGTGGACACGCCTTTTCAGGCAGCGGGTCTTCTGGTGGAGCGACGAAAGGGTCCTTGAAACGGATGGCCTGTGATGTTTCAAAGAGTTGTGAGCGTGTCGACATGTGGGGCTGCAGCGGCTTGCTTGTGTCCCGAATGTTGATAAAGCCGATGACATCACTGGGTGGGTCCGGTTCCGGCCATATGGGCAGGTATGGGATGAGCTCCGCCTTTGGTAACCCTATGAGCCCCGGGTGTTTGGGTGGCAACTCAATGGCCTCACGATGGCGTTTAACCGGCTGAGGCAGGGGAGTCTGCGAGCTATCCTTGGGACTCGGGGCTTTATCTGACGAGGCTCGGCTCGCTGTCTCCACCAAGGCGTATTTGGGGTTGATGAGTTTCCGGGCAACAGCTGCTGATGGGAGAGAGGCGGGCGCAGGGACAGGGAGTGGCTCGGGCTCAGGGAGGTCAGCCAGACGGATTTTGGAAAGGTTGACGCTACGGGAGGTAAAGTAAAGCTCGCGGAACTGCTTGTCAAAGGTCTCCACGGCCTGCCCGGTAAGAACCATGATGAGGTTGCGGTCTAAGCGAGAAGCCGTCCATGTGAAACTGAAAGACATTTTTCAGACATCTTAAGTGAAGGTAATGGCATACAGAAAAGGGGAGTTACAAAAACATCTGAAGGCAAGTTAAAAAAACTGTACAAAGAACTTTGGCCAAAAATGTACATCTTATTACATCATAAAATGGATATGAAATGACATTCGTCTTGTTCTTTGTTTCACTGTCGTTTAACAAATATGCCCAGCTATGCAATTCTTGCAATTTTTTTAGCTTAAATAGATTCGAAAAAATTTTTTTTTTTAGGAAAAACAATTGTCCTGACAAGCACAACAACAATAACAAAAAAAAACAATCACCCATAGCCAAAAACTTGTTTCTGCTTCTTGACTTCTGATTGATTGCTACATTTATTAATCGTACTGTAAGCCAGGATAAGCAGATCTACTGCGTTACAACCTCTGTTTCTGTTTGCAATAATTACACTACGCGACTAGCAGAGATTTTGTCCTCACAAGTAAAGCCCTAAGTGCATTAATTTCTAAGGGAAAAAAATGACTTTGACATATGGCACTTCTCAGTGGATTGCCTTGGGTCAATTAAGAGCTCATACTAGGGAAGATAAAAGACACCGTAATCTTCACAGGCGTGGGATTGTACAGTCCATAAACTTTACTGACATGACGGATCCGAGCAACGCTTGATACTCGGGTAACAATACTCTGCCCAACCTCACCTGAACTCATGTCGAGAGATCAAACTAATCCTATCTGCATGATGCAAATACAAGGAAGTTCACTTTATTGCTTTTGAAAGAAACAAAAAAACAACATGACACGGTTATTAGGTTTTATAAGAGCGAAGGTGCTGGTATTTTTACAGCCCTGTGACTCTGATTAGTCGGAAGGTGTTGATGTCGTTTTCTAGAACAGCAGCTCGGGGTAAATTTTTACCTTTTAAGGGAAAAAATTAAACAAACACAATCTCAAGACATATGAGTTTGTCCTCAGTTCTTTCTCAGTAGTGTGAGAAGCTGTGAGGCTGGTAAGGGAACGTCTGTCTGCAGCTGCTATAACCAGAGTGACATTCCACAGCATTATACATGACTATAAACAGGTAAAAAACATTCTTTTAGAAATATTTTTTTAAAATTCTGTGATTAAAAAAAAAAGGAATTAAACAATTAGCGGTGGAACAGTAGCCCACGAGTCAGTTATTCCTTCTCTCACCCAAATGTCCCCCTGATGACTGAAAACAGAAGACAATTTGCTCCGGAGTGTTAAATCTCATGCTTCAGAACTAACCCGGATTACAGTTGATCCCTTAATTACAGCATGTATATGAATAAATCTAGTTCTAACAGAACAGCTATAAGTATAATGCATGCAGTAAATCTGCACCTGTAGGATATTACTGTTCAAATGTAGTCAATCGGGCGTGGCTTTGTGATTGCTTGCGGGCTTTTTTCTATAGATTCCTACCTACATAACTGACAAGCGAGAAGTAAACAGACACTACATTATTTACTGTAAGCTGATATCTACCACGAGGCCCAGCCCAAGTAAATCCTACCTGACATTGTAACGGCATTACGCTTCTGTGCAGCATTTCATCATGAGTTCTTTGGTATTATTTTTACACAGACACAAAATGATGCTCTGATAAACGCACACGTCAACACAGTTACCTGTACGATCCGGACACAGCACGATCTCCGTCCACGAACATGAACTTCTGACTCAGTGAGCCTTGCACTTTTTTGGCGGAGCGCGTGTGGAACTCGGAGCCTCCGCAGCAGCGGACCCGCAGGTACTGCACAGGAGAGACAGGAGATGGAAACAAAAAAACACTTTTTTTTTATTCTGCATTCAGAGCTACTGTGAAGCATGGTGGTGGCGGCATCATCCTTGATATCGGTTTAGGAATTGGTCTGAGACTGGGATTGAGGGCAGGATGGATGGAGGCAGCACAATCCGAATATTTTGTGTATTAAAAAAAAAAAAAAAAAAAAAAACGCACACTGTGTTTGCTTGTTAGGTTAAGTTCCCTCAGACTACTCTGACGCATGGTGGTGGTAGCATCATGTTCATGCAGCAAGGAAAACTGGGATAACTGGTCACTAGTCCTTCTCAAAGTTGCAATAATAGAATAATTTGAGAACAATACAGCACTGTGTGCGCGACTCAGGTGTCTAGAGTACTCACTAGGCGATGAGAGAAGAAAAACACTTGAAAGGCCATGGGGACGTCTGAAGACAGTCCCACCACCATCGGTCCAAGGGGTGAATACTTTTGCACAACACTTTAACTTTAGATCCAATGGAAATGATGGCTTAAATTGCAGTGACTAAGACGCCCAGATGTTATTTGTCTGTGCTTCCACCTCGCTTGTAAATCATGAGCCAAGTGTTGGAAGTGAAAAGTGTAATTGGTATAAATGACATTTAAGCTCTTAAGTTCTTTTAAATATTTTAGAGGCCTTTATTTTACTGCTGTTGCTCTCACGGTACAAGCATGACTGGAATGTCCTGAATGTTTGTGCACACACCTAAAAATCCATCACGCTCACACACACACACACACACACACACACACACACACACACACACACACACAGCCGCATTTAGACAGGATCAGTAGAATTGACGTGTTCCAGCGGACCGGTGTGTAGCTGTGAGGGTGTGGACATGAATGTGTGTGTGTGATGGGTGTGTGACGGGTGTGTAGCTCTCACCTTTAGGTGTCCGGCGTGCATGCCCGCTCTGTCACACATGTGCAGGAAGTCCTGAACGGACGCTTGCTCGATGACGATGTACACCGCCACTTTTCTTTTAAAACCAGCGTCGAGGAGGTCCTTGAAAATGTCCACGTCTGTGAAAGTGTCCATTACCAAAGCGATGAGCTAGAAAACAAACAAACACACAAACAGAAACAAAATGAATAAACAAGACTGTAGTCAAACGGCCATCATTGCAAGTGCTGCGTTTCTTACAGATTAAAAACTACTCGACGGAAATGTTGTGTAACTTCATGTAACGTCATATGTTTTAATGTCGGGTCTCAGATAAAGACAGGATCTTTTGTAAATCTTTTTGCGTGTTGGTGGAAGATGGAAGCGGTTTGTAAACAGTTTACTTTTTTTGTTTACTTTGATACCTTGTTTCATCGAGTAATTAATTAATTTTAGAGCATTTAATGTTTCTAAGTTTACCTTTATTCCTTTTTTTTTTTTTTTTTAACAATCGAAATCTGAACAAAAAATAAACAATAGAATCACACAGCTCTAACAGTCACGCTGCGTCTTTACACGTGTGATTTATAACCCCAGGCTTATAAAAAGACAGGAAAAAGGAGCGTTTCCACCATTTCAGGTTTGAGCAGAGTAAAGAGGGCTGTAATGATATTTCCAGCCGAGGACTCGCGAACTGTTTGTTGGCAGCAGCAGTCATAAAAAACACCAGCTGGACGGTGACTTTAGGTGATTTCACAGTAATGTGCAGTAAACATGACAAAACACAGCGTCACATTCCACTTGTACTGTATAATCCATGTGAGCTCTGCTGGTGACGTTATACTAGTGAACATTATACAATATTCTAGCTAAGTCGAATATACAAGTTGATATTAATTGTAAATTTCTACTTTTACTGGAATAACACCCAACTTGGTGAGACAGTGGAAGGGGCGGGGCTTCCAGGTGCTGTTGGCTAAAATTAAATCAATTAAAGAGTTAAAAATAATTGCGTGGATCACTCATGTGAAGGCGGCCTCTTGAGGACTGCTCTCATGGCGCATGGTTTCGATCGATGAACCGTTCCACAGTTCAATCTGGTGCGATAGTAGCTACGAGGGGCGGTCATAAAATTGTTATTATTGCTAAGAAAAAATAATGTAATGAAAATGAACTGCGGTCATGAGCTTCGTCCTTCTCTACATCTCCTCCACCTAAGACGAGACACTTCTCCAGACGATGGACGAGCCAGTGGAGACCGTCTGTGAAGAAGCCTTCTCTTTGGCTCTTGAGGAAAAGTTCCACCTCAGTAATCATCTCGTCATCGTCTTTGTAACACCTGCCATGAAGTGGTTTCTTCATGTGATGGAAGAGGATGATGTCACTGGATGATGCAGCATTTCTTAACCCATGTTTCGCAGTTTCATAAGCTAAATGGACTGGGTTGTCATTTTGTTGTCCATTGGGTCCAACATTTTGGTTTTGACCCTCTAGCGGCATCGTGCGGAACTTTACCACGGGTTTTTCTAACAAGAAGAAATGTTCATGAACGTACTCTTTTCCGGAGACATAATTTGGGCAAATATTTAATGTTTGTTTATACGATTTTACACATTTTCGACAACACGAGTTGCACATGGTAGCGAAACTTGTCCAATCAACTGACTCACACATATGGTATAACGAACTGACCGTGTAAGGACATGCTACGTTTAAACAGACGATCCGAGCGCTAGACACTTTGCCCGTAGGGCTGGGTGACACGGGCACGGTCGGAGTCTCCAGCAGCAGGGAGCGGGACCTCGCTGTAGCCCGGGGCTTGGGGCGGGGTCACACCTGGTGCAATAACGAGCGGTGTATCTGATTACTGGCGTGTAAGATGAGCGAGGTCTCATATTAATAACCACATAACACACACATTGACGTGTTAAAAGGAGTTTTTCTGCTGCTCTTTAACAAAGAAGCGATTGTTAGCTTTGGTAAAAGTGCCGACTGTTAAGTCGTGAGATTGAAGTTGATTGTTTTCCTAGTATAGAACGCCCCTATGTGTTTCTTCCTTGAATTCTGAGGCACGTAGCTGCCTAAAAAATTTTTTTGTCACAATTATGAACAGATTTAATGAGACTTAGTCATGTTTGTTCAGAAATTAGCGTAATACAATAATCATTATTAAACAGAGTCTTCAATAAGAGTTATCATTAAAGCAATCATCTGTTCTTTCATTCCTGTGTTTGGAAGGTTTTAGGAGCTGAAAGATAATGGCATGGCTTGTAACACACACCTGCTTTCACTCAGGCAGCCACACACACACCCACCCACACACACACACTTTCATGTTATCTTTATCAGGACGTTGCACTGACATGATCGCGACGCTACGTATAAATCTAAACTTGACCTTAAACAAACATTTTAGCTCATTTCATTCTTTTATTTTTTAAAGAATTGTTTGTAGAAAACCTTTAAGTCTCAGGACTGTGAGACATTCCCTTCTTAGTGACCAAGATGAAAAAAACAAGCACACACACACACATACACGCACTTCTTTTAATGAAAGGCCTCTCTGTGCATGAACAGCACCCTGACAATGAGGATCTGAATTCCTTTTAAAAAGACACAGTGTGTGTGTCTGTGTGTGTCTGTGTGTGTTGAGGCCCGCGTGTTTGCATGTGCTAATAAAGAAGCACTGACAGCATGTTTCAACATGCCGCCACGTACCGAGTCAGACCGCGTGCAGATGTGTCGGGGATGACGAGCTCAAGCGGCTGAATAGAACGCGGACACAAAACCCTCTGATTAATTCTGACTAAGTCGAGTTTACTTTCTGGGATTTCGTCCCAGATTCCGTCGAATCAGCACTTCCGCAGGAACCCCAGGCAGGGAGTGGTCTGGTCTGTGCTACCGATCCCACGTTCTCACGCACGCTCGGCTTATATTCCCGGGAGGGTCTTCAAACAGCCGAGCTTCCTCTGAACATTTGAGTCAACGTCTTGCTCAATAGCACATCCGCATTCAAACCTCTTTATTATCCTCCGGTGCCCCTGGGAGGCAGAAATATTCAAAAGGAAATCCCAGACCAACCACACCAGCGTCTCGAGGCTCAGGCCCAAACCACACGCCTACCATGTAGGGCGAAGCCTTCTGCCACCAGCTTATACTTCGAAGGCCACTACGGATAGCGTTCCCTAGTTACAGGCAGGAGAAGGCTGGTGTGCTGGAGCACAAATTCTTTACATGTCAGAAAGTCAAGCCTTCCTTGTACGAATGCGACTGAAATCTCACGTTAAAAACACAACTCGAGTCTAAGCTAGCGTCTTTATTTTCTCTTTGTCTGTTTACTTGAGTAGGTGACATTTATGATTAAAACTGCTATAAATAGCGACCAAGGACAGGTCAAAAGACGATCTGATTTGTATTGGCAATCTGTTTTATAATCAATTTTATAAATCACTCAATTTGAGATCATTTTACCTGCTTTGGAATGCGTGAACAGTTTAGAGCAGTTTATGATCCTGTAGGATCATAGAGGTACTGCAACATTTTACCACCTTCTCAAATGCAAACAGTATATAAACTATTAAGGAATTGAGGCACAAAAGAATTACAATTGGTAACTGAATCGATTTATTTTTTTTCTCCGCCGTCTCTACTATCAAATTCAAGTGCAAATTTGATTAAGCTGTAAAACATGGTGTAAATACGATCCCAGCGGTGTCACTGAGAAAGACTTTATGGCGTGTCGTTAATTTTCCGTGTTATTTGCATCACTTTTCGGTGGAAGCGATTCTATCTTCTACACCGCCGATTAGTGTTACTCTTATGATAAGACTGTTTGATCTGAAATCCTGCTTCTGTTGCTGTTTGGCTTCCCCCCAAAACACATCAACATGTCGCTCTGAGACCAAAACACCACCTCACACCCCAGCACTATTCTCCAGAGACGCCATAGTGTAGTGTGGAGTTGTGTGTCTTGATGTGTTGTGCCGTGTTGGTGAAACGTTCTGTAATAAAAGTCTCCAGTGGCTCCAATAAATTAATATAACTGTGTGCACTTTATCTTAATGGGATTACTATTTGAATAGTTGTTCTGTAGTCGCATAAAAATCAAAGTGTTTTGTTTGAGTCTCATGTGGATTAGACAACTCAATAATGATGGTCGTTAACTGTATGTATACAAACAATGGGGGGGGGGGGCAATCAGTTATGTCTAATGTGAAATCAGCCCAAGATCCTAGGGGAGGTATTAGGGGAGTGGTATTGACTGTGTACACGTTGTGAACCTACTAAACCTAATAATGTGGCCACGCCCCCCTACAACAAGGTCAGAACAATAAGTTTCTATAGGCGTTTAGTGTGATGAGTGTGTGTGTGTGTGTGGTAAAGGTTTAAAGGAGAGTGTTTATCTCTACATCACTTAACGTCTGAGAAACTAATTTCTCAGAATGCCTGAGAAACACATGGATATGCAAAGAGTGTGTGTGTGTGTGTGTGTGTGTTTAATGAGTGATTAATACTGTGATGCATTGTTAAATTTCACTAAAAACTATCTTTGAAAAGCTTCAGTTTTTCTCTATATAAGTAAAAGAAGGGTTTTGTCTGTACATTTGGTCAGAACTCATTCTTTCAATTATATCTTTTACGTTTCATACTTTGGAGGAGCCGAAACCTCAGACGTCTCAGTCTCAGACAGAATGTCTTTATGTCTGTTTGTCTGTCCAGCCAGATTTCGTCGCAGCATCACGCAAAACTGTCTGGACAGAATTTAATGAGACTTTTGCCGGTCCTTCGGTATTTGCCTGAAGTTAAACCTGCGCCATAAGTGTTGGCTAGAAGTGAAGTTATGAGTTATGAGTGAAGTTTTGACAGCGTACTAGCCATCCGTCAATCTGTGGGTGCGTCTTAAATCGACCACTGGACAGAATTTTATGAAACTTTGGAGTTCATATTTTCCCAGCTGAAATTTAAGGTTTAACCTGAGGACTGGCGAAGTTCCATTAAATTCTGTCCTGACCAGTTTTGCTATTCGGACATACAGACACATTTTTTCCGAGACTGGTTTCAGGTCCTCCAGTGTAGATATCATTGAAAGAGCGAGTTCTGACCAACATGCAGACAAAAGCTCTCTGTTATTTATACAGATGTCTTCAACCAGGAAGACAGAAGTTTGGCAGAAGCATTATAACAGTCCTGATGTGAGGATGGTACAGTGATTATATATGTGTCATGTCCCCAAATGTGAGGACAATATGAAAGAGAAAAGGATGACACTTGTTGCGTCGTGACGGATGAGCTACCTTCTGCGCCTGCGCGATGGTCTTCCTCACCACCTCTTTGATGTGCGTCTGTCCGTCCACAGGCGGCTGCGTGTGCACGTTGACCCGCGTGACGCCGCGGTACGAGTTGCAGTCGGGCCAGCCCAGGTCCAACTCCGGGACGGACACGTCGGAGCGGTCGGGCCAGTACTGCAGCGAGAGCGCGCGCTCCTGGCCGTCCGCCGGGACCGGGTCGGTGTGCTCGGTGCTCCCGGGCCGGTAGTCCACCACCGAGCGGCTCAGGCGCTCGATCTCGGGCTCGGACAGGAAGGGCCGCAGCTCGCGCTCCTTCACGTGCGCGTCGAAGGCCTCGCGGCCGCCGGAGATGAGCGACTCGAGCGCGAGCCGCTGGTCCTCGCTGTACAGGAACTCCGGTTTGGACTCGCTCACGCGCCAGTTCACGTGGTTGTCGTCTAGACACTGGATTTGGGACAGAGCCATGTCCGATAAATAGAGGAACACTAGTAATGAGAATAATTATAAATTAATTTTAAAAAGTTACTCGGACACGGGTGCGCGCGCGTCCAGACCCAGTTTCATTATTATTATTATTATTATAACAGACAGACAGCCGTGGTGCGCGCGCCAGTTCCGGTGTGACCCATGATGATGCGCGAGCTGGCGGATCAGCTTTCAGTCACCGGCAGGTAAAAGAGGAGGACAAAGGCGCCGCGCGCTCCCCGCGCAACTCAGTCACGTGACCGGCTCTCCAGCACCGACTCGGTTCCTCGATACACCGCCTCCGCGCTCAGGACGGGTCCAAAACTTCACAAAACACACCAGAAAGTTTCACAAAGCAGAAAGTCCTCCGGTTTCTCCTCCGCGCGCGCTGTGTCTCCTGCGCTTCACTCCTCAACTGACACACACACACACACACACACAAGGCGGATACTGGATTATTACACACGTTACACTCTCTCTCTCTCTCTCTGACACACACACACACACACACACCGGCTCGGTCTCGCTCTGTTCCTGGACATGATGACGCGGCGCTGAATGTTGGCACGCGGGCGCACGCGGGGCGGTGCAGCGTTCTTATTGGTCAAGAAAAAGGAAACCGGGGCAACTTTCACTTCCTCCTCCTCGGTCTCTCTCTCACACACACACACACACACACACATAGTGACACACACACACACACACAGTGACATTCACACATACACACACACAATCATACACACACATTTTCCTGTGGCGATATCTGAAGACAACAAATAAACAAACAAGCAGATAAGCAATATATGTGTAATTACACACTTCCTCTAAATAACACCTAAATAATAGAGAAAGCAATAAACTGAGGAACTGAACTCTGAACTTGGCAATTCTTTCTTTCTTCTTAGAGACATATATAGATCTAACATATTTGTTTGTCTTTCTTTCTCTTTTCATTCTTTTTCTTTCTTTATTCCTTTATTTATTTCTTTTTTTCTTAGAGACAGGGATAGCAGTAACATTATTTATTTTTTCTTCATTTCTTTCTTTCCATCTGTCTTTCTTTCTTTTTTCTTAGTGACATATATAGCACTAACAAATTTGTCTTTCTTTCTTTCTTTCTTTCTTTAATGATTTATTTATTTATTCCTTTCTTTTTTTCTTAGAGAAAGGGAAAGCAGTAACATTCTTTCTTTCTTTTTTCATTTCTTTCTGTCTTTGTTTCTTTCTTTTTTCTTAGAGACAGGGATAACACTAACATATTTGTCCGTCTTTCTTTTTTATTGATTTCTTTCTTTTTTAGTGATTTCTTTCTTTCTTACTTCCTTTCTTTCTTCGAGACATATACTGTATAGCACTAACATATCTGTATTTCCTTCTTCATTTCTTTTTATTTTTCTGTATTGATTTCTTTCTTACTTCCTTTTTTTCTTAGAAACAGAGATAGCACAAAATATTTGTCTTTCTTTCTTTTTTTACTTTTTTTTATTTTGGCATGATGTTTTTTTCAAACAAATAAACAAAAAAAAAAAACAGAAAAAAGCTTGTCTTCAAACCCAATCACTAATTGAAGTCCAATAAGTATGTAAAGACATTTTAAAATAATAAATGTAGATCAGTAATGCATTTATTAATATTTTGCTTTGAGTCAGTTTGTGCTTTTGCGTGTTAAGAAAATAAAAATTCCAAAAATGACCTTAAGGCTAAATAAACCATTAGTTTCTTGTAACTTTTGTACAACAAGACCAAGCAAGTTAGTGATCTTTGCTCCAGAGTCACGGCCTCGCCCCGAGACTCTATCCCAAACCACTCCTTCCTGCCTGCGGACGTTTCCTACACAGGGCACAGACACCACAGCTTCACTCACTACACAGTGATCACCGATGAGACATCGGACGGGATTTGGGATTTGGCCTAGTGGGTTTCTCAGTCTTTATTCTTGATAATAAACAGGATAAAGCAAGGATTTAAATGTCAAGTGCATCTGCTAATTTATACCTGTACCTGAAGAGTTTCTGTCAATCAGAAACAGATACTTTGTCTAATAAATATGGAACCAGTGACTCTCGCTGATAATGATGTGAAAATGTGCAGGCTCACTATCTTACTCATAAAAAACACTATTTTATTAACTCATTATAAAAGTCTTTATCAGTCTGTTAATGAAAGAGTGCATAAATGTTTTTATGATGAAATCAAAACTAAATTCTTTATTTAAAACGGAATATATCCTTGTTGATAAACACATAATCTTTCAAGCCACACCCACAAATGCGTATGCGTGTGCATATTACCACACCCACAAATGTCCATAAAAGGTAATGCTCACAGAGACCTGAACGCGCCTGAGCCAAGCACCGCCCCAGCTGGACCTGGGTGGGCCCAATAGGAGGCACTTTTGTAGCAAGGGGTTACACCAAGGTCTTGTTGATGTTATTTACAAAATAGTGGAAATAAAACAAATTCAATTATATTAAGTTCAGAATAATCAAAGATGAATCTGACGGAATGTTAAAAATGCATCTCCTAATATATATATATATATATTCCTCTAAAACAAGCAGTGACCCTCTTCATTTCCACATGATTGTGTACGGTAACTGAGACACTTCACAGGGTGAGCCTGCACATTTTCTCAGTTCCTCATCTGGCCTTTGTTTGATTCCATTTCTGTCACTACACAAGCTTTTGTTAATTGCTGTTTAAGGGCGGGGCAGCATATTTTTATTACTGATTTGCAAAAGTTGTCCAAAATGGATTATTTCCATTCCCACAGCCTGGCTGTGATTTATAAGGAAATATCAAGACCGCATGTTAAACACAATAGTATAAACAGCTTGAATTTTATCAGTACGCATTAACTGAACCTCTTTTTATAGGGTGCCATTATTTTTGTCACAACAATGTAAACATAAGCATAAGTATGTCCTAACCCCTCCCCTTTCTAGGGTGTCAATACTTTTGCCACAGGCGTGTAAACGGCTCAAATTTTCTCAGTACATCTTAACCCCTCCTCTTTTTATAGGGTGCCATTAATTTTGTTGCAGTGGTATAAACAATTTAAATTTGCATACTAACAGTGCGTACTAACTCTGTGATTTTACAGGGTGCCATTACTTTTTGCCACAACAGTATAAACAACTCAAATTTTTATCGGTGCATACAAAGCTCTACTCGGTCTATTGGGTGCCATTACTTTTGTCACAACAGCGTAAGCAACTCGAATTTTATCCGTACTTACTGACCCTTCCTCTTCTTTATAAGGTGCCATTACTTTTGTCAAGCTTTATGGGCATTTAAACAAAACTCAGGATATTTTTCTAAACATCCTGGATCTGCTTCAACACCACAAACAATTTTGCGATTTAATGTGTTTGAAAACTGAGGCCTGTGTGTGTGTGTGTGTGTGTGTGTGTGTGCGCGTGTGTGTGTGTTCCCAGATTCAGTGGGCTGTGTGGATCCTGAGGAATGTATGAAGGTGTGTGGCGCGGAGGTTGGCTGTTCCAACATCGCTTTTCCCAAACTGGTCATCGAGCTCATGCCCAGCGGTAATCAGATCAGTTTTTTTGTATGTTTATGAAATTGATATTTTCCATCCAGGAACTTGTTTTATGTACGCAAAACAAGATTTACCATAACTATAAATTAGTGAATTGTGAAATGTACCATGTGCCATTCATGCAATAAATCAAAAATTGTATCCTGTGAAAAATAACTGTGGTGTACGAGAATTAGACCTCTGCAGGACATGCTGTTATAGGAACATAATCACCCACTGGGTGCTAAGAGTAACTCTGCTCCATCACACCACTGATTAGTTTCCTATAACACCACACCTCTTAGGGTTTAACTCCTTTACAACCAGAGCCCCTGGTGTAATGAATGTGTGTTTCAGGTCTGCGCGGTTTGATGATCGCAGTGATGATGGCCGCCCTGATGTCCTCACTGACCTCCATCTTCAACAGCAGCAGCACTCTGTTCACCATGGACATCTGGAAGAAGTACCGCAGAGGGGCGAGCGAGAAGGAGCTGCTGCTAGTCGGAAGGTTGTGGGCTTCGAAAAGCACTGTAGGATTCCCGTTTCTGAAGGTGATTTATATTAACGAGTTTATTCGCACCATGGCAGGATCGTGACGGTGATCCTTGTGGTCATCAGCGTGGTTTGGATCCCGATTCTCCAGAGCGCCAACAGCGGACAGCTCTACGTCTACATCCAGTCGGTGACCAGCTACCTGGCTCCTCCCGTCACTGCCATCTTTGTCATGGCGGTGTTCTGGAAAAGAACCAACGAAGCGGTAGGTATACACTCAGACACTGAGCTATTTTTACTGTGTTCATACAGGACTCGAGTGTGTGTTGCGTCACGTAACGCGTAAATCAGGGAGTGAAGGAGTTCTGATTTATTGTCACCACAAACCATCTGAAAATGCTTAAAGGCAAGAAAAGAGATAAATGGAGAAAAAACTTGTTCAGAAATGACACGAGGAAAGTAAATACCATCCGCTACCAAAAGTCTAAAGGTTCAGCGAGAACAATGTTGTGTTGTGTTACGGACCAAAACATACATTTATGTTGTTATTCCATGTCACTAGTGTCACGTCTGGTCCAGAACTTCAAATTATTTGTAAGAAAATCTGATGAGAATCAGGTAATTAAAGACGATTTATGAACATTTTATTTATCGCGTCTTCATAACATCTGTGCTTTGCTTTGATTTTGCAATTTTTTTTATCCAGTTTATGTTAAAAATTAATGAGCTTTAAAACATTTCACAATTTTCACTAACAAACTGAGTGAAGTTAATTTGGTTGCATTTATTTAAAGCTGGCGAGGGAACGATAGTCATCCTGTAGCTGCAATAAAGCAACAAACACAACCAAACTAAATTGTTTCCGGAGCTACAGACGGCTAGGAATTACAACGAGTCATTTAATAATAACGTAAAATGTATAATCGTTGGTACGTCTTGCTGTTGTGTAAGAGTAACAAAACCGTTTGGGTGGTTACAGTAACTCCACTACATCACACCAATTAATAGAGTTTGTGGGCGTGGCGTTTTTTCCTATTAATAGAGGAAACAGTTGTAGCTATATACAACTTCGAAATCTGAAAAAAAAAAACCTGATGTTTGATTAATGTGACATAGTCGATTAGCAAAGCCAGCTTGCTGTATTAGCTACAGTACATCACCCTTCAAAAGTTTG